>JAWPHD010024390.1:0-19312 GCA_037043455.1 Cyrtodaria siliqua | reverse complement strand
AGGCAAGTAACTGAAAGACCAAAATGGCATGAAGACATGATATGAGCTCACAAGTAAATCATGTCCAGTAACTGGTAATGGAATCTGATGTCCATTATCCACTGTCATCTAAATTAAAATTCTGGTCAAGTTTGGTAAATAATTGAATGCAAAATAAAGGTGGTACACCACTGACATCAATACTGGTAGCCAGTAGAGTTAAAAACTGTTATACAAAGTACCCTGAAGTGTGGGTGTAAAGCTATTTTCTATGATACAGAAGTGTGCTTGCTCCCTGCAGCATGTGAGTAACCTGTCAGGGTCTATCCCAGAATGTGTGACAGTATGTACGTATGTTTGGCTTTTTACAATCTTTCAGTCATATCACGACAATGTCTGCTTGTAGCAGTGAGCTCAATGCTCAAGTTATAGTGCTGCCACACTGAAATACAATACCACAGACACATGACATGATACCCCACCCAGTCACATTATTCTGGTCAACAAGCAGGTGGAAAATAACATATGCTTGTCGATGAGCAAATGTTTCAAATGCCGACACAACAAGCAATGATGTTCCATTGTCAACAAACAATGATGGTCCATTGTCAACATGCAATGATGTTTCATTGTCGACACGACAAGCAATGATGTTTCATTGTTGACACGACAAGCAATGATGTTTCATTGTTGACACAACAACCAACAATGTTTCGACATGACAAGCAATGATGTTTTATTATTGACATAACAAGCAATGTTGTTTCGACATGGCAAGCAATGATGTTCCACTGTCAACAAACAATGATAGTCCATTGTAAACAAGCAATGAGAGTCCATTGTCAACAAGCAATGATGGTCCATTGTAAACAAGCAATGAAGGTCCATTCCACTGTTGAAAAGCCATTGATGTTTTATTGTCGACAAGCACTGATGTTTCATTGTCAACAAGCAATGTGATATTCCATTGTCAATAAGCAATGATGTTTCACTGTTGACAAGCAATGATGTTTCGTTGTTGACAAGCAATGATGTTCCACTGTCGACAAGCAACGATGTTATATTATCAAAAATCAATGATATTTCATTGTTGACAAGCAATGATGTTCCATTGTCAACAAGCAATGATGTTCCATTGTCAACAAGAAATGACGGTCCACTGTCAACAAGAAACTAGACGGACTTGTTTTTGTAACAGAAACATGTCTCCTCCCCACCCCACTCACACTCTCAGTGTAATGCATATGAACCAACCTGACTGGAAGTTGCACTCTGCACGTCGTCTTGATATGGTGAACATTTGTGCCAAGTTATTTCAAAATCCCTCAAGAGGTTCAAAAGATATGGAGGAACACGAAATATAGTGCATATGACTTTCCACCTCTAGGGTGTGACCTTGAACTTGAACGGACGTGGCTGGAAGTTGCGCTCTGCACGTCGTCTCGATATGGTGAACATTTGGGCCAAGTTATTTCAAAATCCCTCAAGCGGTTCAAGAGATATGGAGCGGACACGAAATATAGTGCATATGACCTTCGACCTTTAAATGTGACCTTGACCTTGAACAGAGTGGCTGGAAGTTGCGCTCTGCATGTCATCTCGATATGGTGAACATTTGTGCCAATTTATTTCAAAATCCCTCAAGCGGTTCAAGAGATATGGAGCGGACACGAAATATAGTACCTATGATCATCGACCTCTAAATGTGACCTTGACCTTAAACGGACGTGGCTGGAAGTTGCGCTCTGCACGTCATCTCAATATGGTGAACATTAAGGCTAAGTTATGTCAAAATCCCTCAAGCAGTTCAAGAGATATGAAGCGGACAGTGTAGGGGGAAACATAATGATGTCAGTATATTGTCGTCAAGCAATGATGTTTCACTGTCGACAAGTATTGTTGTTCTATTGTTGACAAGCAATGATGTTCCATTGTCGACAATTAATTATGGTCCATTGTCAACAATCAATTATGGTCCATTGTCAACAAGCAATAACAGTCCATTGTCAACAAGCAATTATGTTCCATTATTGACATGCAATGATGTTTCAACACAAAATTGAAACACCAGAACAGCAAACGGCACTTGTTTTATTAAAACAGATCATTAATAATATTGTTAAGTAGCGAACCATAGTGCCTAGCCGGGTAAATTTTTTTTGTCAGTGTTTGTTCTAAAGTGGTACATGTACCCTATTGTAAACCTATATATATATTCATAAACCTGTATATATATTCGTAGTTGTTTAAATGCCTGAGTTTTTGGATGGCTTTGTTCTGGGATATTACTCTTCCTGTTTGAATTTTCCTATAAATCTTCTTCTTCCAATAATGTTCAGTGTTCCTCTGAAACATACTCGCATTTTAAAATATACCAGTGCTGAATATGAATATACCAATGTTGTATGAGAATATACCAATGTTGTATGAGAATATACCAATGTTATATGAGAATATACCAATATTGTTAAAGAAACTAACCCGCCAAATAACGGCAAAATTAAAACACAAAACTGTTTTATCAAAACTCTATCTAGGTGTTTATGCCATATAATAATGTATATGCACCGATAAAAAGTATAAAAGTATAGATTTATTGGGTTCTTAAAATACCAGTAAGGGCTATTCCATTAAAACAAACCCGGGACCCCAGGATCAAAAAATTCTCTCCATTGATTAAGTTCATCAATTTGAAAGCGTGCATTTCATTGGTTAATTGCATGATTTAAACCAATCGCATTACAGCTAACATATTGACATTGAGTGGTCACGCAAATTTGTCACGTTGGACAGAAGAAGAAAGATCACTTGAATAATAATAGTTTGAACGGTGATTTCCTTTTCATATTCCTATTTTTCGATGAATTGCTGTATAATCTTTTTCTAGTTTAGCAAGTCTGTATCATACAAAACGGTGAACGATGAACGCTTATTCACAAATGCAAAGCTGCTAAATAACACCGGGAACGCGCACCTGTTTTGGACGGTTTAATTAGCGGGACCTAGTACGGTTTTCACGTGATGCTTTCATAAAACTGTAAAAGAAAATAATATTGTTTTTGTTAATGATGCTATGGATAAATAAAAGGAAAATAAAGCAAAATAGAACCTTATCAGTTTTTTTAACCTATTTAAGTGGGGCCGAAATTCAGCCTCTTCACAATTGCAAAAAAAATCCTTATTTAATTTTATTTTTTTTAGAACGTTACTTTCCATTGTTTGTTTGTATGTTAAAAATCATTGCTAAATTCAATACCCGATTGATATTATACCTAAAGCATACGTTTTAATAAACGTTTTCTCTTTAAAAACATTCACTTAAAAGAAAATCCCCAATTTTGACAATCTCGTACTTCTTTTTCCCAAAATCTGCAGCCAGCCTAGGACTGTTTCCCTGACTGGGGCTAGAACCAGTTACGTTCTTCAAGCAGTTGTCATGTTTGTATGTAATTCATAATTGTAAATATATATGTAGTTCAATATAAATAAATAAATAAATAAAGTCTATGGGTGGGTGTATTTTAGCCAACTTAAATTCTATAGGTGGGTCTTGCAAACTCAATTTTGCATCTATTGATGGGTCAGGTCAATTTCAAAAGTGCCTTCCTGGGGTCCCTTGAATGTTTTAATGGAATAGCCCTAACTGAATATGCGTAAAATGAATTATGAGTTGGTAATTCTTAATTCGATGTTACTGTTTTCGGGTTTTGCCTGTTAAAGTCGTTTATATTGTGTCTACAGAGCTTGGATTCTCAAAATATGTAAGTTATATATATATATATATCTCGTTGTCAGTCGATTTAGAAAAGGCATATATATTTTGCAAGATGTGTCTGTTGTTGACGGGATAACTATTTTAAAATTTTGCTCATCTTAAGATATAGAAATCAATTCTAATATGAATATAGAATGTTTCCATTGATTTTCAATAACAGTAAGACAGATACCAGTCCAATGGTACATGTATGCTGGTATGTGACGTTTCGCGTTCCTTCACAGCAGCTCAGTAAACGTAAGAAATCCATATTGCCTAATACAAAATAGTTTATATTTTATTGATGAATGTTATCCTAAAATCTTTTTTTACCCAATCTAAATCATGATCTATCTGAATCCTGCTGGTGCCAGTTCAGCTTCACTGGGATGCATTACATTGTTTCCTGGGACGAACAATCGAGCCTGACATTGATATCTTCATGAACATACCCTATCTCCATACTCATCTCCAGCTGTCAGAGTTCAAGACAGCTTTACATATTCATTACTGAAAATTCACACTAATGTGCTGCTGTGAAAAGCAAGATTATTCAGCTATTACTTTCCTGATTTTGTTTTTATTAAAGTGTTTGAGTGATTAGTGTTAGTGAATGTGATTGGATACCCGTCAAGTAAATTCAGGGAATTAATATCCCCCTCCCCACTCCCCTCAACACAGCCCCCTGTTAAAGTGTTTGTGTGATTAGTGTTAGTGCGATACCCGGTCAAGTAAATTCAGGGAATTAATATCCCCCTGCAACCCCACAGCCCCCTGTTTGGCAGGCAGGCAGGCGACACAGACAGACAGACAAATGCTGTTTTTTCTAAAAGTGTTACTCAGAGCAACCTTTAACTTGTCGATTTCAACGGCACTCTTGCCTATTTTCACACAAAACCTAGCAACATAAAACAAGTATTTTAAGTTCAAAACGTTTTACAAGACTGAAAGTGTAACCTGTGTTTTATTAATTTCTGTCCTAATAATTGCTCCTCTAAATTAATGAACTTCTGAACTCTCCATTGTCCAACACAAGTGTTTGTTTAGCTTTACAGAAGTCACAGTATTCCCCAGTATTGAAACAACAAGTCCCAGACTAATGCACCTTCCATTTAAAGTGTCCATCCACTGTTTGTATAACTCTTATAGCATGATAAGGTCATCAATCAGCTCTGAGACAAAGGACAGGAGAAGTTGTCCGAAGTTTTCTGGTTTTGGAATATTCTGGGTTCAAATGCTGCAACTAAAAATCTAGTAAAGTGCTGCCCCAAGTATAGTCGTCAAATTAAGTTAAGGACCATCCCTTCTTTATTTCAATAAGATTAAAGTTTGCATCATCGCACAAGTTTAAATACACATTGAATTCCAAAAATGTTTCACATTTCTGTATTTAGGAACATTCAGATTTTGCAATTTCAATAAAATGCTTTTTTTTCTCAACCAAATATGTTATTTCGTATTATTTTCATGACTGCTGATTCCTTAACAAACATCTGTCACCATTTTCTTTAGAATTGAATTGAATTGAATTGAATGTTGTTTAACGGCTCATCAACACAGTATAGGTTATACAGAGCCGCCCCAGAGAGAGGGGAAGGATACATAGGAATCCGGGAACCGTGCCCTACTCTTATTGTCGAATAGATTCCTATGGTTCTTTAACGTGCTCGGAGGATAGACCGATACACGGGATCGCCCGGTTTACGTCCCCATCCGATGGACGAATTTTCTTCAGAATAACTCAACAGAGAAGCATGCAGTGCTAAATATGCAACTTAGGTCTTGAAAATTTACTTCATTTTGGATGGGATAAAAAATCAGCGTTTTTTCAAAACTGTCCAGTGTATGCATTTAAACTGTCAAAGGTGAGCCATTTTCATGGAAAATTAAAATTTCGTATACACAGTTCCATTGGTAGTGATTAAACATAATGATTAAATTGACAAAACATATTAAAACTTTAAGTATTGTTGTTTTGGGGCAAATTAATGATTTTTAGAAATTAACAAAAATCTCGAACAGAGCAATGTACATCAATATTTTGTTCTTTCACCTAATACAGAAGACCTGACAATGTCCAGTTTAATGCAACATTGCTTACCCATTCTGTGTAACCGTTTGAAAATGTTATGTGGTCAATTTCACCGGTAAACATAATTATTATGGAGAAATATTCTTGCGGTCCTTAACTTATTTTGAGGAGTATATATGTACATCAGTTCTTGTTTGAATGGTGTTTTACGCCATTTTAAGCATGTTAGGCTGATTTTTTGTGGTAGAGACAGACTACCCCATTTTTCCTAGGTAGAACCTCTCGCCATCCGTAAGAATCGACACTTTCTTACTTAACAAGTTGAGCTTCCAGTTGGATTCTAAAAAGTGCTGATTAAAAGTATAGGTTTATTCACGGTTATCAAAATACCTTCGACGCAGTGGTGAGAGGAGAAATCAAGTAAAGTGATGCCCCAATTACATGTACATATCAGTTCTTATTTCTTGAGCAAAGCTAAGTGGACTTTAGAACCACAGACGTGTGTCTCAAGTTGGTACGATTCCTGGCAGTGGACATTAGAACCACAGACGTCTGTCTCAAGTTGGTACGATTCCTGGCAGTGGACATTAGAACCACAGACGTCTGTCTCAAGTTGGTACGATTCCTGGCAGTGGACATTAGAACCACAGACGTCTGTCTCAAGTTGGTACGATTCCTGGCAGTGGACATTAGAACCACAGACGTCTGTCTCAAGTTGGTACGATTCCTGGCAGTGGTATGATGGGATTCTTCATCTCATCTCCACCTGAGGTTGCTGTCCCAATACGACCGACTGACCGGATAAAATGTGTTAATGTGGCGTAAAATCTCGTTTCATTTCTTATTTCTTGCTAAGCAATGACTAGTTTTGTGGCTCAAAAATATTAATACAAATGATGCCAAAATAGTCCAAATGAAAAAAACAACATTCAGTATCAGATTTGTGAAGTTTCTCAAAAGTCTGCTACTGACACCCATCAATCAAATACATGTTAAAAATGTTATTTTTTTCAAAACTTACAATCAAGAAAATGTTTCTGAAAAGATAAAACTACTAAACCGAAAAAAAACAACACTCTTCCTTTTATCATATTATCAAGCAAAAAATAAGTTACAGAGCAAACTAAATACAGTACCACATGTAGCTGTCTTACTGTCATTAGCTATCGAAACATTCAAGATGGCTTCAAGTCAGTCAGCTGCCACTGTTATCAAAGAGGCTCCATTCGCTGGCAATAAATGACAATCAAAACGCTTTAGAAAACCCAAATTAGCTACTGTTTAACATGGAAAATATGACTTTAAACAAGAGGCCCAAGAGGGCCTGTGGATGCTCTACTGGCTAAAGATAAAGTTTATGTATAAGGGGCTATAACTCTTTCAAATATCATTCAACCGGAACATGGCGACGACATACGCAACTAGGCTTGGTATTGATCATCCCTGACAAGTTTCGTTGAAATCCAGCCAGAGGTTCAGGAGAACTAGTCTGTACGAAGTTAGTGTATTAAAACCTTTAAAGAGCCATAACTCTACCAAAAATCATTCAACCGGAACACGGCGAGGATTTGCACAACTAGACCTGGAACTGATCATTCCTAAAAAGTTTCGGTTAAATCCGGCCAGGGGTTCAGGAGAACAAGCCAGGACAAAGTTTGTGTATTAAAACCTTTAAAGGGACATAACTCCTCCAAAATCATTCAAACGGAACACGGTGACGATATGTACAACTAGGCTTAGTACTGATCATCCCCACTGAAAAGTTTCACTGAAATCCGGCCAAATGATGGCCTTTTCGCCTTAATGAGGCCAAAATATAGCATATTTCAGAAAATCAAGGGCCATAACTCCGGTTTAAATGGTCCAATCTGGCTGGTTTTCAAACTTGTTGGAGATTTCATTGATAGTAACAATCTGGTAAAGATCGGATGAAAAATAACTGCTGTAACTCGTCCAATCTGGCTGGTTTTTGGCCTTGTCCGAGCTTTCATTGATATTAACAATCTGGTAAAGTTTGGTAAAGATCAGATGAAAAATGAAGGCCCTATCGTCAGTAGAGCTAAAACTGCTTCATTACATTTGTATGGGTGAAAAATTGGGATTTCTCCGTGAAAGAATATTCATATTCGCTATTAAATGACTAACTGTGACATTGAGTCATGACGTCAATAAAGTGTTGCTGATGTCGACATCATCTGCCGATAACGAATAAATTTCGGATAAAATCATACAGAATATGCGTCATGAACAGATGCTTTCTGTAGATTTTATTACCTTTTCTTCACCCAAAACGCATTTAGCAGTGGATTAGGTGTCACAGTATATGCTTGCCGCATCAACTTACTTTCGAAATGAATTCCTTTACATCGTTCAAAGTTATTTTATTTATGTTTGGTATATATAATCTAATAAACGATACATTTCTGACACATACTCGTCTCTGATATTCATTTCAGGTCCAGTTTTGCACCCGAAACTTGAACAAATATTTAAAATATAATAAATAATTTAACTCCTAGTTTTCGATAACAGGGAAATCTTTCACTCAATGGTAGGTGTGTTTTGTTTAAATAATCTCTCTTTACCACACTTATATCTATTCAGAGACAGTTTGTTTGTTTGTATGGTGTTTTACGTCATTTTCAACACAGTAAGGTTATATATGACGGTCGATTTTTGGTGGTGGAGGCAGACCATCCACTTTTCCTGGGTAGAACCAATACTGTACACCTCCCGTCATCCGTAAAAATCGACACTTCCTCACTTATAAGTCGAGCTCCCAGTGGGATTCGAACCCGCAGCGGTGAGAGGCGAAGGTATTCAGAGACAGAAATTCCACTAGGAGCATACTGTAATGGTATACCACTCAGGCACTGTGTGAGCATATATTGAATTTGTTAAATTTGCTAAATTCAGTAGTTCATTTTCTGTGAGATAGGCCGTGCATATTGTGAATTTCATAGTTCTTCAGTTAGGGTGATTGTTGCTGGCATTTCAGGCCTTATACAGACGCTCCAGTCGCTCAGCAATAAAAGACAACTAAAACGTATAAGCAACCCAAAATTAGCTTCTGTTTAACACTAAGAATATTCCTTTAAGCAAAACTGCTTTATTACATTTCTATGGTTGAAAGATCGGGATTTCTCAGTCAAGGAATATTCATATTTGCTATTAAATGACTAACTCCGAACACAAAAATAATTAACTGTGACACTGAGTCATAACGTCTATAAAGTGTTACTGATGTCGACGTCATCTGCCGATAATGTTCAATAAAGCAAATAAATTCGGTTAAAATCATACAGAAACTGACTTAAAATGTAATAGATTATTTAACTGCTAGGTTTGATTATAGGGAAATCCTTCACTCGATGGTAGGCATGTTTTGTTTAAATAATCTCTATTTACCACAATTTTTAGCTATAATTCACAGACAGAAATTCCACTAGGAGCATACTGTAATGGTATACCACTCAGGCACTGTCTGAGCATATACTGAATTTGTTAAATTTGTTTTATCACATAACATGCGGTGTGTGAGTGTAATAACACCATTCAATATATTCGATATTCCACTAGTGGTATAACATAACATTAATGACGTCATGTACGTTAATGTATGTTTTCTGACGTAATGTGACATTATAAGTTATGTAATAAATAGAATCTGACATTCGTTCTCATTCATTATTGTATTTATTAAACTCGTTGGCAAAAATGATATAATGCTCGTCAAGAGCCTCGCATTATATCATTTTGCCAACTCGTTTAATAATTTCAATAATGAATGAGTACTCATGTAAGATCCTCTATAAATTCAATAGCTGATCTTCTGTGAGATAGGCGTTATGTATTGTGAATTTCATAGTTCTTCAGGGTGATTGTTGCAGATATTTCCGAATGAAATATTGACTTTTTTGTCTGTTTGGTTATACTTTTATTGGAATGGAAAAAACAATCGAGAAGTTCAAGCTCCAAGGCGTGATAGGGTTTCTACAATGTTCAATATCGACTGAAATGAATAACAATCGTCTAGCTCATGAAGTCATTTGGCAAACACATTCATCCTGAAGAGAATGAAATGGAGTTTTACGTCTCGTTAAAGAAACTAACCCGCCAGATAACAACAAAATTACACTGCAAAACCATTATCAAAACTCTATCCAGGTGTTCAGGTCGTATAATAAAGGATATGTGCTGATTAAAAGTATAGGTTTATTCACGGGTTATCAAAATACCTGTGATTGAATATGCGTAAAATGAATTATGGGATGGTACATGTAACTCTTAATTCGATGCTCAGGCTTTTGGCCTGGCTGGTTAAAGACGTTTATATTGTGTCTATACAGTTTTAATTCTCAACATAATATACCTTGTCATCACAAAACGGTGCACATCTGTTGTCAATTTTGCCTGTTGATAGTGGGATAGGGACTTTAACACGTTGTATTAGGTTATTTGAAACAGCAACCTCAGACATATTCTGTTTATTCTCATATCTTTAAAAAAACAACATGGGCTGCATGCCCCCAGAACCCCATCCCCCAACCACCAATCATCATCGGACATGCCATGTCAATAGCTTGGGCCTACAACACACCTGCTACCCCAAATCATAAATGGGAAAAAAAAAAACATAGTTTAATAAATTTTCTGATTTTCTTTTTCAGGTCAACCTAGAATTATGAAGCAAGAAGACAGAAACTGAAATCAAAAAGGTAATCACTTATTTACTTTTTATCACATTTTCTGTTTACTTTGCACTTGATTCCAGACGTTAATGTAGTGGAACTTTACAACAGGCCATCAGCCTGCCACAATGGTACAGTAGCTGCTGTAATGGCAGTTAAAGGAACACATGGCAATCTTTATTTTTTAAAAACTCGCGGCATCCCGCTTAGTTTTTCTTCAAAACTTGCATTTGTTTAATCATTAATATTAATTATAAGAAATTTGTTTTTGCATATTATTAATTTCTGATATTATTGCACAAATAATATATTAAAACTTATAGTATAATATGACAAAATAGTGAATAATTAAAAAATTTGATTTATTTAAATGTAACCAGGGTAAAAGTAACAAGAGGTCAATGACCTTGAAGCTCTACTGATTGATTTTTATTTCAGGAAGTAGTCGCTACAGACTTGTTTTTTGAAAATCTATTTTTAACCGTGGCGGCCATCTTGAATTTCCGGCCGACCTGAAATTTTGCTAAGATCAATAAGACATTAAGAGCAACATTCCTGTGAAGTTTCATGAAAATCCGTCAGGTAGTTTCAAAGAAGTAGTCGCTACAAGTTTTCATTATATAACTCTATGTAAACAAAGCAGCCATGTTTAAGGTCAAATCAAAACGATTTTCGACAAGGACCAACATCATGTCATACTGATCATTTTAGAAAAAGTCCCATATCAATATCTCTTATTGTTTTGAAGAAGTAGTCGCTACAAACTTATTTTTTTAAAATCTATTTTTAGCTGTGGCGGCCATCTTGAATTTCCGGCCGACCTGAAATTTTTCTAGGATCAACTAGACATCAAGAGCAACATTCCTGTGAAGTTTCATGAACATCCGTCAAGTAGTTTCAGAGACGTAGTCGCTACAAGTTTTTACTATATAACTCTATGTAACCAAAGATGGCCACTGGCAGCCATGTTTAACGTCGAATCAAAATAATTTTCCACAAGGATCTACATCATGTCATGCTGATCATTTTAGAAAAAGTCCCATATCAATATCACTTATAGTTTTCAAGAAGTAGTCGCTACAAACTTATTTTTTAAAAATCTATTTTTAGCTGTGACGGCCATCTTGAATTTCCGGCCGACCTGAAATTTTTCTAGGATCAATTAGACATCAAGAGCAACATTCCTGTAAAGTTTCATGACAATCCGCCAAGTAGTTTCAGAGGAGTAGTCGCTACAAGTTTTTACTATATAACTCTATGTAAACAAAGATGGCCGCTGGCAGCCATGTTTAACGTTGAATCAAAACGATTTTTGACTAGGATCAACATCATGTCATGCTGATCATTTTAGAAAAAGTCCCATATCAATATCACTTATAGTTTTCAAGAAGAAGTCGCTACAAACTTGTATTTTAAAACTCTATTTTTAGCTTTGGCGGCCATCTTGGATTTCACATCAACATGAATTTTTGCTAGGATCAACTAGACTTTATGGGCAACATTTCTGTAAAGTTTCATGAATATCCATCAAGTAGTTTCAGAGGAGTAGTCGCTACAAATAAAACTTTACGGACAGCCAGACAGACAGACAGACGGACGGACGGACGGACGGACGGATGGACGGACGACGGACACCGCACCACGACAAAAGCTCTGCTGATCTCTGATCAGTCGAGCTAAAAATGATACTGGATATATAAATCGAGACACCCATTTCAAACATTTCAAGATTGCCGTGTGTCCCTTTAAACAACACCCTATCAATCAATATAGATATAACCTTTGACCAAAGTCGTTCCAGACACTTAGCTATAGTAACCTTTGACCCCTGATCATACCTGGCAGCTCCCAGCAGCAATGACAGAAAACAAACTCACAATGTTTTGGGACGTTTCACAAAACTTCTCAAAATTCTTATTATTCCATCGATTTTTTTATCAAATAATTTTTTGGGAACTCCCCATCCCCTGATTTCTTTTGGATTAGACATGTTTCTCAAATAAAGTCAAACCCAAACACTTGAGAGTTTGAAGTTGTGGGTAATCTGAAAACTGGTCAGAAACATGGCATATAGGTATGTTAAATTATTGTGTTATTGTGGTATCCTTCCAAGAAGCTATTAACAGATGGTGAATTCATAGTTTTTAGCAGATGCCGAAGTATGCCAGAGGCCTACAAAAAACCCATCTGACATACATGTACCAATTTCCAAATTACTTACTTTATCACAGTACGCAGGAATTGGACCAATTAATAGGGCAAGTAATAGAATATTCTTTTAATAAATCCCTACTGGCCAATTTAATGTAGATTGGCCCGATAATTGGGTTTGGAGTAGATAGATGCACCATGGGGAATATATCATGAGTTGAGAGTAGAATAGCAATACTGAAGGCATGGGTGAGATGAAACATCAGGTTTGTTTTTGTTTCTGTATTTCGTAACTGTTCATATACCGTATTTCCCCTAATAGTAGCGCCCGGGCGCTATGCAAAGTGCAAAGGGGGCGCTCTTATTATGGTTCAATTTTCAATATCTTTCCCCTCCTTTCCCCGATTGTTTCCTTATAGAATTACTGTACGGCGATATTTTACTATGACACAGGCATTGACTAAACCTAAACTACTGAGTATATCACTGTCATCACTCTGTATCTGTATGATACACATTTCCGTCGAACTTGACGATTACAACATGGGTTGATTGCGTATGAATTAAATAATAATAAAAGATAAACTAAATAGTAAATTGAAAGAAAGAAGATAAATAAAAGCGGTAATTTGAATTGATGATGACAGCGCTTTAAGGTTTATGTCATAGACCAAATCAGTGTCGTAGAAAAAAAAATCTCGTAATCAAATCGATTAGCGGTAAAGACGAAAAAAATCTGTTTTTTAGGAATTTTTGGATTTTTGAAGAAGGTAAGGTTTCTTAAAACTGGTGGGGGCACTTCTAACAGGGAAGGCGCTACAAATAGGTGAAATATGGTATATGTATACTTTTCACAGGCCTACACTATTGATTTGTTTGAATGGTGTTTTACATCATTTTTAGCATATGTTAGGCCAAATACGACATTGATTTTTTGTGGTAGAGGCACCCGCCATCCGTAAGATTATCTACACTTTCTCATCTGACAAGTCCCAGTGGGATTCGAACTGACAGCAGTGAGAGGAGAGAAAGTAGTTTTAGACACAGTGTCTTAAAAAATACTATCCCAGCCACAGAGGCAGGATGTGGAATGAATCCTGTTTGAGTTGATACACATAACTTATAGTGTGAGAGTGTTATAAAGCCATGTCATAAATATCATAATACACTAGTGTAATAAATACGCAAATGAAGACCAAATCATTGCTGGGTCTTTTCTGTTCACGTTCAGCTCAAAGTGCAATTGCAACTGCTTTTTCGATTTCCAAAATGGGCAATATTGTAAACAGATCCAGGAGCGTCTATTTTCATTCTATCTAACCATATCAGGTATGAAAACATAAAGAAAATAATTTAAAAAATCTTCGATTCATATTCGACGTCTAGACAACATGAAATGCAAAGTAGATTTAAAACTTCAGTTTGTTATTTCATTATAATGACAAGATTATTATTTATTCATTTTACGCTTTTTATTCGCTTTAAACCCAGAACACTTATTTTTTGTGTATTTATTTATGTTCTTGATAATACACTTCTAGTTTTATTTAAGATATGCAGTTTTAACTAAATGTGAGAAAGCTCTGATACTAACCTTGTATCACAAAGTATAACTGGAAAATGTTTTCAAAAATACCCCTCAAAATCAGTTAAGGACCATCCCTTTTCTCAATAACATTAAAGTTCGCATCATCGCACAAGTTTAAATATACATTGCATTCTAAAAATGGAAACTGTTTCTGTATTCTTTAGGAACACTTTACACCAAAACAAAATAATTTGAAAATTCAGATTTTGAAATTTCAATAAAATGCTTTTTTTCACCGAAAAATGTTATTTCGTATTATTTTCATGATTATTGATTCCTTAACAAACATCTGTCACCATTTTCTTTTGAATAACTCTACATATAATTGTTTGATCTGTTAAGTTTTGATACATGAATGTCGGAATAGAAATATAAGTCTGAGAAAGCATGCAACCCCCTATTAAAAGGAGACACCATAATCTTGAAGTTCAAGCATTAAAATTAGCATCTGAATTTATTAATCCAGTCTCATTCTGACTTTAAACCTGCTTGAATATATTTAAATACAATTTTGAGTTTTCAACTTTTCTTTGTTATTCTACCATAGGTTTGAATATATTACTGGTGAAAAGTTATCAACAGTTAGTAATATGCAAAAACAATTTGCTTTAATTACACTGTTCTTATAATTAATATTAATGACTGAACAAATGCAGTTTATGTAGAAAAACTAACCGGACAAAACTAAAGATCGCTGTGTGTCCCTTTAAATCATACCATTGAAACTCAAACCCATTAATTAGAATATAATATACCTGCATCTATCTGCTGATGTTCAAAACAAACAAAAATGTAATATGACAGATATGTTGATAACCCATATAATTATAACACCCATATAATTATAGACTAATCAACTAATGAAGCAAATATGCAGGCATAAAACGCAATTGTTTTTATATAATAATCAAGCAGTTAAATATGCATTAAGATAATATATTTCTTAGTCAAAAATGATCCTGGTACTATATACTCACCGCTGTCAAACTACAGCTTTGTGAAATACAAATATTTATTAACCAGTTCACAAAAAGAAACCAACCTTAAACAGTCACAGAGGAAGCCAAAACCTTGCACAGTCACTGAGGAGAAAAAAACTCATGCACAGTGACTGAGGAGTCAAAAACCTTGCAGAATCTCCAAGAAGAGGCCAGCCTTGCAGTCACCGAGAAACCTTGCACAATCACTGAGGAGACACCAACCTTGCACAGTCACTGCAGAGACACCAACCTAGTACCTTGCACAGTCATTGTGGAGACACCTACCTTGCACCTTGCACAGTCATTGAGGAGACACCAATCTTTCGCAGTCACTGAGAAGGCATCGACCTTGCACAGTCACTGAGGAGACACCAACCATGCAAAGTCATTGAGGAGACACCAACCTTGCACAGTCAATGAGAAGGCACCAAACTTGGACAGTCAATGAGGAGACAATAAACTTGCACAGTCATTGAGAAGGCACTAACCGTGCACAATCAATGAGAAGACAATAATCTTGGACAGTCACTGAGAAGGCACAACCTTGCAGTCACTGAGAAGACACCAACCTTGGACAGTCAATGAGGAGACAATAACTTTGCACAGTCACTGAGAAGCACCAACCTTGCAGTCACTGAGAAGTAACCAACTATGCACTGTCACTGAGAAGCCACAAACATTGCAGTCACTGAGGAGACACCAACCTTGCACAGGCAATGGGAAGGCACCAACCTTGGAGTCAATGAGGAAACACTATCATTGCACAGTCACTGAGGAGACACCAACATTGCACAGTCAATGAGGAGACATCAACCTTGCACAGTCACTGTGGAGACATCAACCTTGCACAGTCACTGAGGAGACAACAACCTTGCACAGTCACTGTTGAGACACCAACCTTCCAGTCACTAAGGAGACACCAACCTTGCAGTCACTGAGGAGTCATCAACATTGCACAGTCACTGAGGAGACAACACACTTGCAGTCACTGAGGAGATGCCAACCTTGCACAGTCACTGAGGAGACACCAACCTTTCAGTCACTGAGGAGACACCAAACTTGCAGTCACTGAGGAGACACCAACCTTACACAGTCACTAAGGAGACAACAACCTTGCACAGTCACTGTGGAGACACCAACCTTCCAGTCACTAAGGAGACATCAACCTTGCATAGTCTCTAAGGAGACACCAACCTTGCAGTCACTAAGGAGACACCAACCTTGCAGTCACTGATGAAACACTAACCTCAAAGTCAATGAGGAGACACCAGCCTTACACAGTCACTGAAAAGGCACCAACCTTGCACAGTCTTTGAGAAGGCACCAACCTTGCAGTCACTGCCAATGCACCAACCTTGGACAGTCGGAGAGACACCGACCTTGCAGTCACTGAGAAGGCAACAACCTTGCACAGTCACTGAGAAAACAGCAACACTGTACTGTCACTGAGGATACACCAACCTTGCAGTGTCACTGAGGATACACCAACCATGCCTTGTCACCGAGGAGAACCAACCATGCACTGTCACTGAGAAGATACCAACCATGCACTGTCACTGAGGAGACACCAACCATGCACTGTCACTGAGGAGACACCAACAATGCCCTGTCATTGAGGAGACACCAACCATGCACTGTCATTGAGGAGACACCAACCATGCACTGTCACTGAGGAGACACCAACACTGCAGTCACTAGGAAGCCACCAACACAGCAGTCACTGAGAAGACACCTACCATGCACTGTCACTGAGGAGACACCAACCTTGCACTGTCACTGAGGAGACACCAACACTGCAGTCACTGACAAGCCAAAAACATTGCACAGTCACTGAAGAGACAAATCTCTGTCAAATTATAAGGTGCCAATTCCAAATTATCAACTGACAACAACATCATCACATGGCATGAAGCTCATCATATGGCACGTGGCAGCCATTTCTTAGCTAATTTCATTCTTTAAGTAGCCATTTCAATAAAACCTCTACCTTATCTTCTCTGCTGATACCTAAAACCAACTGGCACGTGCTGCATTATCCACAATTATCACTGGATGAATGCTTTCAATTTAGGGGAAAATTAGTTGTATTTTGGTCAGGAAAATGATAAAAGGGTCATGATTGGGTCCAGCTGTGGAACGTCTGCCATTTAATTTGCCCCTAATGGAGAGCCCTTGTCGAGATTATGAACAAGGGTCAAAAGTGTGGAGGAATGATAAAAGGGGCACTTGTGAACACTTAGAGCTAAATTGATAGCATTGTTAAGGTAATGGCTGGTAATGATATTGTTGACCTTCTTCTCTTTTCCTGAGTATAAAACTAATGAACTATTTGAATACATAAATAAATATTAAGTTCATTGCAGATGCTAAACTGTATCGGTAAACACAATTTTGACTTAAATTTAAAAAAAAATGAACTCAACAACTGAAATATATAGTTTCTTACCACAAAATAAGAAACTACATGTAAATGAAATATGGTTCAAGGCATCCTAAATGTAGATTGATCATGGCCATGGCATTGTTTTCCTATTTATAAAGCTACAGACAAAACCAGGCCTGGTTCAAAGCCTGCCTTAGGCATCCTAGAAGATTTTTATGCCTCCGAAGGGTGGCATATTGTAGTCGCACTGTCCGTCTGTCAGTCCGTCAGTCCCTTCGTTCGTCTGTACAATCGTGTTCCCGCTTAATAACTCTGACAATAATGGACGGATTTTCAAATAACTTGGCACAATTGCTCACCACAACAAGACGTGTCGCACATAAAATCCAGGTCCGTGGCCCCAAGGTCAAGGTCACACTTAGGGATCAAAGCTCAAATCATGTCTGGTCAATAACTCTGGCATTCCTGGACGGATTTTCAAATAACTAGCATTGCACAATTGCTCACCACAAGACATGTTCCGCACAAAATCCAGGTCCGTGGCTCCAAGGTCAAGGTCACACTTAGAGGTCAAAACTCAAATCGTGTCCGGTCACTAACTCTGCATTCCTGGACGGATTTTCAAATAACTAGGCACAAGTGCTCAACACAACCAGACGACGTGTCGCACACAAATCCAGGCCCTTGCTCCAAGGTAAAAGGTCACACCTACAGGTCAAAGGTCACTTCAGGGGGCATTTGTCACTTACTGTGACATTTCTTGTTTTTTTTTATATGTTTCATCCCCCTAGACACACTTTTTTCAATTAACAGATTAAGTTGTTAAAGAGAACTACACGAGCTTTAATGACATTGAATCGCTCACCATTGTAGACAGAGTTACAACAGTAGTGAGTGTGATAAAAGAGGTCTGGTAAGTTGAGAAGCTTGATCCCTATAAAATGAAAAACTATGACTGCTGGGGATTGGCCAAATTTAACCACACAGTCACCATTCAAACAAACTAGGGAAAAGGATGAAAAGCTACTTTGCTATATATGAGAGCTCCTTTCCTTTTCAGAGAAGATTATTCAAAATGTCCACTATATAAGTTTATAAAAACATGTAAACCCTCCTGGGGCCAGATAAATTTGGCCCTTACATAAGTCTGTAAAATTTGCAAAATCTCTATATATACAAACTTTGGACCCCCCCCCCCCCCCCCCCCCCCCCCCCCCCCCCCCCCCCCCCCCCCCCCCCCCCCCCCCCCCCCCCGAGACATTTTTGTACCCTGGGGACTTCATTTGAACAAACTTTAATAGTTATGGGGTTTGTGATCATTAATAAAGAAAATCTATTTGTGGTTCTTTAAAACGAGAGAAGAGACCAGACATAGGGAATAGAGGACCCCCCCAACCCCACCCCCACCACCACCCTGATGGGGTTAACATTCACTATAATCATACGGGTTAGAATACGCCCCAGATATTTCACACATTATTAACCCAAACTTATCTATAAGCATTGGTAACCTTGAAATGAAATAGATCCATTAATGAACAAAAAGCAAGCAAATGCATGCTGAAGAGATTATGACCAATCAGTTACCTAACACAAAATAATGTTGTTTACACTATTGCTTTTGCCAATTACCAGGCAAAAACAACTTTCCATGTTAAAAAAGATAATTTAAGGAAAAGGAAATAAGAAAAAGCAGCATCCATTGATGTTCACAAGAGATTATGTCTAAACAGGTTATAAAATATTTCAGCATC
>JAWPHD010024389.1:0-19322 GCA_037043455.1 Cyrtodaria siliqua | reverse complement strand
TATCTGTAAGAACTGAATATATATGTGTAAGAACGGAATATATATGTGTAAGAAGTGAATATATATGTGTAAGAACTGAATATATATGTGTAAGAACGGAATATATATGTGTAAGAACGGAATATATATGTGTAAGAACGGAATATATACGTGTAAGAACGGAATATATTTGTGTAAGAACTGAATATATATGTGTAAGAACTGAATATATATGTGTAAGAACTGAATATATATTTGTAAGAACTGAATATATATGTGTAAGAACTGAATATATATGAGTTAGAACTGAATATATGCTTAAGAACGGAATCTATATGTGTAAGAACGGAATATATATGTGTAAGAACGGAATATGTACGTGTAAGAACGGAATATGTATGTGTAAGAACGGTATATATATGTGTATATATGTGTAAGAACGGAATATATGTGTAAGAACTGAATATATATGTGTAAGAAGTGAATATATATGAGTTAGAACTGAATATATATGCGTAAGAACGGAATATATATGAGTAACAACGGAATATATATGTGTAAGAACGGAATATGTACGTGTAAGAACGGAATATGTGTGTGTAAGAACGGAATATATATGTGTATATATGTGTAAGAACGGAATATATGTGTAAGAACGGAATATATATGTGTAAGAAGTGAATATATATGTGTAAGAAGTGAATATATATGTGAAAGAACGGAATATATATATGTGAAAGAACGGAATATATATGTGTAAGAACTGAATATATATGTGTAAGAACTGAATATATATTTGTAAGAACTGAATATATATGTGTAAGAACTGAATATATATGAGTAAGAACTGAATATATATGCGAAAGAAGGGAATATATATGTGTAAGAACGGAATATATATGCGTAAGAACGGAATATGTACGTGTAAGAACGAAATATATGTGTAAGAACGGAATATATATGTGTATATATGTGTAAGAAGGGAATATATATGTGTAAGAATTGAATATATATGTGTAAGAAGGGAATATATATCTGTAAGAACTGAATATATATGTGTAAGAACGGAATATATATGTGTAAGAACGGTATATGTACGTGTAAGAACGGAATATATATGTGTAAGAACTGAACATATATGTGTAAGAAATGAATATATATGCGTAAGAAATGAATATTTATGCGTAAGAGCTGAATATATATGCGTAATAACTGAATATATATCTGTAAGAACTGAATATATATGTGTAAGAACGGAATATATATGTGTAAGAAGTGAATATATATGTGTAAGAACAGAATATATATGTGTAAGAACGGAATATATATGTGTAAGAACAGAATAAATATGTGTAAGAACGGAATATATATGTGTAAGAACTGAATATATATGTGTTAGAACTGAATATATATGCGTAAGAAATTAATACATATGCGTAAAACTGAATATATATGCATAATAACTGAACATATATGTATAAGAATTGAATATATATGCGTAAGAACTGAATATATATGCGTAAGAACGGAATATATATGTGTAAGAACTGAATATATATGCGTAAGAACTGAATATATATTCGTAAAACTGAATATATATGCGTAAGAACTGAACATATATGTGTAAGAAATGATATATATGCGTCAGAACTGAATATATATGCGTAAGAACGGAATATATATGTGTAAGAACGGAATATATATGCGTAAGAAATGAATATATATGTGTAAGAACTGAATATATATGTGTAAGAACGGAATATATATGTGTAAGAACGGAATATATATGTGTAAGAACGGAATATATATGTGCAAGAACGGAATATATATGTGTTAGTACTGAATATATATGTGTAAGAACTGAATATATATGTGTAAGAACTGAATATATATTTGTAAGAACTGAATATATATGTGTAAGAACTGAATATATATGCGTAAGAACGGAATATATATGTGTAAGAACGGAATATATTTGTGTAAGAAATATATATGTGTAAGAACGAAATATATATATGTGTATATATGTGTAAGAACTGAATATATATGTGTAAGAACTGAATACATATGTGTAAGAAGGGAATATATATGTGTAAGAACTGAATATATATGTGTAAGAACGGAATATATATGTGTAAGAACGGAATATATATGTGTGAGAACAGAATAAATATGTGTAAGAACTGAATATATATATGTAAGAACTGAATATATATGTGTAAGAACTAAATATATATGCGTAAGAAGTGAATACATATGCGTAAAACTGAATATATATGCATAATAACTGAACATATATGTGTAAGAAATGAATATATATGCGTAAAAACTGAATATATATGCGTAAGAAATGAATATATATCCGTAAGAACTGAATATATATGTGTAAGAACGGAATATATATGTGTAAGAAGTGAATATATATGTGTAAGAACTGAATATATATGTGTAAGAACGGAATATATATGTGTAAGAACGTAATATATACGTGTAAGAACGGAATATATATTTGTAAGAACGGAATATATACGTGTAAGAACGGAATATATTTGTGTAAGAACTGAATATATATGTGTAAGAACTGAATATATATGTATAAGAACTGAATATATATTTGTAAGAACTGAATATATATGTGTAAGAACTGAATATATATGAGTTAGAACTGAATATATGCTTAAGAACGGAATCTATATGTGTAAGAACGGAATATATATGTGTAAGAACGGAATATGTACGTGTAAGAAAGGAATATGTATGTGTAAGAACGGTATATATATGTGTATATATGTGTAAGAACGGAATATATGTGTAAAAACTGAATATATATGTGTAAGAAGTGAATATATATGAGTTAGAACTGAATATATATCCGTAAGAACGGAATATATATGAGTAACAACGGAATATATATGTGTAAGAACGGAATATGTACGTGTAAGAACGGAATATGTATGTGTAAGAACGGAATATATATGTGTAAGAACGGAATATATGTGTAAGAACGGAATATATATGTGTAAGAAGTGAATATATATGTGTAAGAAGTGAATATATATGTGAAAGAACGGAATATATATGTGTAAGAACGGAATATATATGCGTAAGAACGGAATATGTACGTGTAAGAACGAAATATATGTGTAAGAACGGAATATATATGTGTATTTATGTGTAAGAAGGGAATATATATGTGTAAGAATTGAATATATATGTGTAAGAAGGGAATATATATCTGTAAGAACTGAATATATATGTGTAAGAACGGAATATATATGTGTAAGAACGGTATATGTACGTGTAAGAACGGAATATATATTTGTAAGAACTGAACATATATGTGTAAGAAATAAATATATATTCGTAAGAAATGAATATTTATGCGTAAGAGCTGAATATATATGCGTAATAACTGAATATATATCTGTAAGAACTGAATATATATGTGTAAGAACGGAATATATATGTGTAAGAAGTGAATATATATGTGTAAGAACAGAATATATATGTGTAAGAACGGAATATATATGTGTAAGAACAGAATAAATATGTGTAAGAACGGAATATATATGTGTAAGAACTGAATATATATGTGTAGGAACTGAATATATATGCGTAAGAACTTAATACATATGCGTAAAACTGAATATATATGCATAATAACTGAACATATATGTATAAGAATTGAATATATATGCGTAAGAACTGAATATATATGCGTAAGAACGGAATATATATGTGTAAGAACTGAATATATATGCGTAAGAACTGAATATATATTCGTAAAACTGAATATATATGCGTAAGAACTGAACATATATGTGTAAGAAATGATATATATGCGTAAGAACTGAATATATATGCGTAAGAACGGAATATATATGTGTAAGAACTGAATGTATATGTGTAAGAACGGAATATATATGTGTAAGAAAGGAATATATATGTGTATTAACGGAATATATATGTGCAAGAACGGAATATATATGTGTAAGTACTGAATATATATGTGTAAGAACTGAATATATATGTTTAAGAACTGAATATATATTTGTAAGAACTAAATATATATGTGTAAGAACTGAATATATATGCGTAAGAACGGAATATATATGTGTAAGAACGGAATATATTTGTGTAAGAACGGAATATAAATGTGTAAGAACTGAATATATATGTGTATATATGTGTAAGAACTGAATATATATGTGTAAGAACTGAATATATATGTGTAAGAAGGGAATATATATGTGTAAGAACTGAATATATATGTGTAAGAACTGAATATATATGTGTAAGAACGGAATATATATGTGTAAGAACGGAATATGTACGTGTAAGAACGGAATATATATGTGTAAGAACTGAACATATATGTGTAAGAAATGAATATATATGCGTAACAACTGAATATGTATGCGTAAGAACTGAATATATATGCGTAAGAAATGAATATATATCTGTAAGAACTGAATATATATGTGTAAGAACGGAATATATATGTCTAAGAAGTGAATATATATGTGTAAGAACTGAATATATATGTGTAAGAACGGAATATATATGTGTAAGAACGGAATATATACGTGTAATAACGGAATATATATTTGTAAGAACGGAATATATACGTGTAAGAACGGAATATATTTGTGTAAGAACTGAATATATATGTGTAAGAACTGAATATATATGTGTAAGAACTGAATATATATTTGTAAGAACTGAATATATATGTGTAAGAACTGAATATATATGAGTTAGAACTGAATATATGCTTAAGAACGGAATCTATATGTGTAAGAACGGAATATATATGTGTAAGAACGGAATATGTACGTGTAAGAACGGAATATGTATGTGTAAGAACGGTATATATATGTGTATATATGTGTAAGAACTGAATATATGTGTAAGAACTGAATATATATGTGTAAGAAGTGAATATATATGAGTTAGAACTGAATATATATCCGTAAGAACGGAATATATATGAGTAACAACGGAATATATATGTGTAAGAACGGAATATGTACGTGTAAGAACGGAATATGTATGTGTAAGAACGGAATATATATGTGTATATATGTGTAAGAACGGAATATATGTGTAAGAACGGAATATATATGTGTAAGAAGTGAATATATATGTGTAAGAAGTGAATATATATGTGAAAGAACGGAATATATATATGTGAAAGAACGGAATATATATGTGTAAGAACTGAATATATATGTGTAAGAACTGAATATATATTTGTAAGAACTGAATATATATGTGTAAGAACTGAATATATATGAGTAAGAACTGAATATATATGCGAAAGAACGGAATATATATGTGTAAGAACGGATTATATATGCGTAAGAACGGAATATGTACGTGTAAGAACGAAATATATGTGTAAGAACGGAATATATATGTGTATATATGTGTTTGAAGGGAATATATATGTGTAAGAATTGAATATATATGTGAAAGAAGGGAATATATATCTGTAAGAACTGAATATATATGTGTAAGAACGGAATATATATGTTTAAGAACGGTATATGTACGTGTAAGAACGGAATATATATGTGTAAGAACTGAACATATATGTGTAAGAAATGAATATATATGCGTAAGAAATGAATATTTATGCGTAAGAGCTGAATATATATGCGTAATAACTGAATATATATCTGTAAGAACTGAATATATATGTGTAAGAACGGAATATATATGTGTAAGAAGTGAATATATATGTGTAAGAACAGAATATATATGTGTAAGAACGGAATATATGTGTAAGAACAGAATAAATATGTGTAAGAACGGAATATATATGTGTAAGAACTGAATATATATGTGTAAGAACTGAATATATATGCGTAAGAACTTAATACATATGCGTAAAAGTGAATATATATGCATAATAACTGAACATATATGTATAAGAATTGAATATATATGCGTAAGAACTGAATATGTATGCGTAAGAACGGAATATATATGTGTAAGAACTGAATATATATGCGTAAGAACTGAATATATATTCGTAAAACTGAATATATATGCGTAAGAACTGAACATATATGTGTAAGAAATGATATATATGCGTAAGAACTGAATATATATGCGTAAGAACGGAATATATATGTGTAAGAACGGAATATATATGCGTAAGAACTGAATATATATGTGTAAGAACTGAATATATATGTGTAAGAACGGAATATATATGTGTAAGAACGGAATATATATGTGTAAGAACGGAATATATATGTGCAAGAACGGAATATATATGTGTAAGTACTGAATATATATGTGTAAGAACTGAATATATATGTGTAAGAACTGAATATATATTTGTAAGAACTGAATGTGTAAGAACTGAATATATATGCGTATGAACTGAATATATATGCGTAAGAACGGAATATATATGTGTAAGAACGGAATATATTTGTGTAAGAACGGAATATATATGTGTAAGAACGGAATATATATGTGTATATATGTGTAAGAACTGAAAATATATGTGTAAGAACTGAATATATATGTGTAAGAAGGGAATATATATGTGTAAGAACTGAATATATATGTGTAAGAACGGAATATATATGTGTAAGAACGGAATATATATGTGTATGAACGGAATATGTGCGTGTAAGAACGGAATATATATGTGTAAGAACTAAACATATATGTGTAAGAAATGAATATATATGCGTAAGAACTGAATATGTATGCGTAAGAACTGAATATGTATGCGTAAGAACTGAATATATATCTGTAAGTACTGAATATATATGTGTAAGAACGGAATATATATGTGTAAGAAGTGAATATATATGTATAAGAACTGAATATATATGAGTTAGAACTGAATATATGCTTAAGAATGGAATATATATGTGTAAGAACGGAATATATATGTGTAAGAACGGAATATGTACGTGTAAGAACGGAATATTTATGTGTAAGAACGGTATATATATGTTTATGTATGTGTAAGAACGGAATATATGTGTAAGAACTGAATATATATGTGTAAGAAGTGAATATATATGAGTTAGAACTGAATATATATGCTTAAGAATGGAATATATATGTGTAAGAAGTGAATATATATGTGTAAGAACAGAATATATATGTGTAAGAACGGAATATATATGTGTAAGAACAGAATAAATATGTGTAAGAACGGAATATATATGTGTAAGAACTGAATATATATGTGTAAGAACTGAATATATATGCGTAAGAACTGAATATATATGTGTAAGAACTGAATATATATGTGTAAGAACGGAATATATATGTGTAAGAACGGAATATATATGTGTAAGAACGGAATATATATGTGCAAGAACGGAATATATATGTGTTAGTACTGAATATATATGTGTAAGAACTGAATATATATGTGTAAGAACTGAATATATATTTGTAAGAACTGAATATATATGCGTAAGAACTGAATATATATGCGTAAGAACGGAATATATATGTCTAAGAACGGAATATATTTGTGTAAGAACGGAATATATATGTGTAAGAACGGAATATATATATGTGTATATATGTGTAAGAACTGAATATATATGTGTAAGAACTGAATACATATGTGTAAGAATGGAATATATATGTGTAAGAACTGAATATATATGTGTAAGAACGGAATATATATGTGTAAGAACGGAATATATATGTGTGAGAACAGAATAAATATGTGTAAGAACTGAATATATATATGTAAGAACTGAATATATATGCGTAAGAAGTGAATACATATGCGTAAAACTGAATATATATGCATAATAACTGAACATATATGTGTAAGAAATGAATATATATGCGTAAAAACTGAATATATATGCGTAAGAAATGAATATATATCCGTAAGAACTGAATATATATGTGTAAGAACGGAATATATATGTGTAAGAAGTGAATATATATGTGTAAGAACTGAATATATATGTGTAAGAACGGAATATATATGTGTAAGAACGGAATATATACGTGTAAAAACGGAATATATATGTGTTAGAACGGAATATATACATGTAATAACGGAATATATTTGTGTAAGAACTGAATATATATGTGTAAGAACTGAATATATATGTATAAGAACTGAATATATATTTGTAAGAACTGAATATATATGTGTAAGAACTGAATATATATGAGTTAGAACTGAATATATGCTTAAGAACGGAATCTATATGTGTAAGAACGGAATATATATGTGTAAGAACGGAATATGTACGTGTAAGAACGGAATATGTATGTGTAAGAACGGTATATATATGTGTATATATGTGTAAGAACGGAATATATGTGTAAGAACTGAATATATATGTGTAAGAAGTGAATATATATGAGTTAGAACTCAATATATATCCGTAAGAACGGAATATATATGAGTAACAACGGAATATATATGTGTTAGAACGGAATATGTACGTGTAAGAACGGAATATGTATGTGTAAGAACGGAATATATATGTGTTTATATGTGTAAGAACGGAATATATGTGTAAGAACGGAATATATATGTGTAAGAAGTGAATATATATGTGTAAGAAGTGAATATATATGTGAAAGAACGGAATATATATATGTGAAAGAACGGAATATATATGTGTAAGAACTGAATATATATGTGTAAGAACTGAATATATATTTGTAAGAACTGAATATATATGTGTAAGAACTGAATATATATGAGTAAGAACTGAATATATATGCGAAAGAACGGAATATATATGTGTAAGAACGGAATATATATGCGTAAGAACGGAATATGTACGTGTAAGAACGAAATATATGTGTAAGAACGGAATATATATGTGTATATATGTGTAAGAAGGGAATATATATGTGTAAGAATTGAATATATATGTGTAAGAAGTGAATATATATCTGTAAGAACTGAATATATATGTGTAAGAACGGAATATATATGTGTAAGAACGGGATATGTACGTGTAAGAACGGAATATATATGTGTAAGAACTGAACATATATGTGTAAGAAATGAATATATATGCGTAAGAAATGAATATTTATGCGTAAGAGCTGAATATGTATGCGTAATAACTTAATATATATCTGTAGGAACTGAATATATATGTGTAAGAACGGAATATATATGTGTAAGAAGTGAATATATATGTGTAAGAACAGAATATATATGTGTAAGAACGGAATATATATGTGTAAGAACAGAATAAATATGTGTAAGAACGGAATATATATGTGTAAGAACTCAATATATATGTGTAGGAACTGAATATATATGCGTAAGAACTTAATACATATGCGTAAAACTGAATATATATGCATAATAACTGAACATATATGTATAAGAATTGAATATATATACGTAAGAACTGAATATATATGAGTAAGAACGGAATATATATGTGTAAGAACTGAATATATATGCGTAAGAACTGAATATATATTCGTAAAACTGAATATATATGCGTAAGAACTGAACATATATGTGTAAGAAATGATATATATGCGTAAGAACTGAATATATATGCGTAAGAACGGAATATATATGTGTAAGAACGGAATATATATGCGTAAAAACTGAATATATATGTGTAAGAACTGAATATATATGTGTAAGAACGGAATATATATGTGTAAGAAAGGAATATATATGTGTAAGAACGGAATATATATGTGCAAGAACGGAATATATATGTGTAAGTACTGAATATATATGTGTAAGAACTGAATATATATGTGTAAGAACTGAATATATATTTGTAAGAACTGAATATATATGTGTAAGAACTGAATATATATGCGTAAGAACGGAATATATATATGTAAGAACGGAATATATTTGTGTAAGAACGGAATATAAATGTGTAAGAACGGAATATATATGTGTATATATGTGTAAGAACTGAATATATATGTGTAAAAACTGAATATATATGTGTAAGAAGGGAATATATATGTGTAAGAACTGAATATATATGTGAAAGAACGGAATATATATATGTGAAAGAACGGAATATATATGTGTAAGAACTGAATATATATGTGTAAGAACTGAATATATATTTGTAAGAACTGAATATATATGTGTAAGAACTGAATATATATGAGTAAGAACTGAATATATATGCGAAAGAACGGAATATATATGTGTAAGAACGGAATATATATGCGTAAGAACGGAATATGTACGTGTAAGAACGAAATATATGTGTAAGAACGGAATATATATGTGTATATATATGTGTAAGAAGGGAATATATATGTGTAAGAATTGAATATATATGTGTAAGAAGTGAATATATATCTGTAAGAACTGAATATATATGTGTAAGAACGGAATATATATGTGTAAGAACGGGATATGTACGTGTAAGAACGGAATATATATGTGTAAGAACTGAACATATATGTGTAAGAAATGAATATATATGCGTAAGAAATGAATATTTATGCGTAAGAGCTGAATATGTATGCGTAATAACTTAATATATATCTGTAGGAACTGAATATATATGTGTAAGAACGGAATATATATGTGTAAGAAGTGAATATATATGTGTAAGAACAGAATATATATGTGTAAGAACGGAATATATATGTGTAAGAACAGAATAAATATGTGTAAGAACGGAATATATATGTGTAAGAACTCAATATATATGTGTAGGAACTGAATATATATGCGTAAGAACTTAATACATATGCGTAAAACTGAATATATATGCATAATAACTGAACATATATGTATAAGAATTGAATATATATACGTAAGAACTGAATATATATGAGTAAGAACGGAATATATATGTGTAAGAACTGAATATATATGCGTAAGAACTGAATATATATTCGTAAAACTGAATATATATGCGTAAGAACTGAACATATATGTGTAAGAAATGATATATATGCGTAAGAACTGAATATATATGCGTAAGAACGGAATATATATGTGTAAGAACGGAATATATATGCGTAAAAACTGAATATATATGTGTAAGAACTGAATATATATGTGTAAGAACGGAATATATATGTGTAAGAAAGGAATATATATGTGTAAGAACGGAATATATATGTGCAAGAACGGAATATATATGTGTAAGTACTGAATATATATGTGTAAGAACTGAATATATATGTGTAAGAACTGAATATATATTTGTAAGAACTGAATATATATGTGTAAGAACTGAATATATATGCGTAAGAACGGAATATATATATGTAAGAACGGAATATATTTGTGTAAGAACGGAATATAAATGTGTAAGAACGGAATATATATGTGTATATATGTGTAAGAACTGAATATATATGTGTAAAAACTGAATATATATGTGTAAGAAGGGAATATATATGTGTAAGAACTGAATATATATGTGTAAGAACGGAATATATATGTGTAAGAACGGAATATATATGTGTAAGAACGGAATATATATGTGTTAGTACTGAATATATATGTGTAAGAACTGAATATATATGTGTAAGAACTGAATATATATTTGTAAGAACTGAATATATATGCCTAAGAACTGAATATATATGCGTAAGAACGGAATATATATGTCTAAGAACGGAATATATTTGTGTAAGAACGGAATATATATGTGTAAGAACGGAATATATATATGTGTATATATGTGTAAGAACTGAATATATATGTGTAAGAACTGAATACATATGTGTAAGAATGGAATATATATGTGTAAGAACTGAATATATATGTGTAAGAACGGAATATATATGTGTAAGAACGGAATATATATGTGTGAGAACAGAATAAATATGTGTAAGAACTGAATATATATATGTAAGAACTGAATATATATGCGTAAGAAGTGAATACATATGCGTAAAACTGAATATATATGCATAATAACTGAACATATATGTGTAAGAAATGAATATATATGCGTAAAAACTGAATATATATGCGTAAGAAATGAATATATATCATTAAGAACTGAATATATATGTGTAAGAACGGAATATATATGTGTAAGAAGTGAATATATATGTGTAAGAACTGAATATATATGTGTAAGAACGGAATATATATGTGTAAGAACGGAATATATACGTGTAAGAACGGAATATATATGTGTTAGAACGGAATATATACGTGTAAGAACGGAATATATTTGTGTAAAAACTGAATATATATGTGTAAGAACTGAATATATACGTGTAAGAACGGAATATATTTGTGTAAGAACTGAATATATATGTGTAAGAACTGAATATATATGTGTAAGAAATGAATATATATGCGTAACAACTGAATATGTATGCGTAAGAACTGAATATATATGCGTAAGAAATGAATATATATCTGTAAGAACTGAATATATATGTGTAAGAACGGAATATATATGTGTAAGAAGTGAATATATATGTGTAAGAACTGAATTTATATGTGTAAGAACGGAATATATATGTGTAAGAACGGAATATATACGTGTAAGAACGGAATATATATTTGTAAGAACGGAATATATACGTGTAAGAACGGAATATATTTGTGTAAGAACTGAATATATATGTGTAAGAACTGAATATATATGTGTAAGAACTGAATATATATGTGTAAGAACTGAATATATATGTGTAAGAACTGAATATATATGAGTTAGAACTGAATATATGCTTAAGAACGGAATCTATATGTGTAAGAACGGAATATATATGTGTAAGAACGGAATATGTACGTGTAAGAACGGAATATGTATGTGTAAGAAAGGTATATATATGTGTATATATGTGTAAGAACGGAATATTTGTGTAAGAACTGAATATAAATGTGTAAGAAGTGAATATATATGAGTTAGAATTGAATATATATCCGTAAGAACGGAATATATATGAGTAACAACGGAATATATATGTGTAAGAACGGAATATGTACGTGTAAGAACGGAATATGTATGTGTAAGAACGGAATATATATTTGTATATATGTGTAAGAACGGAATATATGTGTAAGAACGGAATATATATGTGTAAGAAGTGAATATATATGTGTAAGAAGTGAATATATATGTGAAAGAACGGAATATATATATGTGAAAGAACGGAATATATATGTGTAAGAACTGAATATATATGTGTAAGAACTGAATATATATTTGTAAGAACTGAATATATATGTGTAAGAACTGAATATATATGAGTAAGAACTGAATATATATGCGAAAGAACGGAATATATATGTGTAAGAACGGAATATATATGCGTAAGAACGGAATATGTACGTGTAAGAACGAAATATATGTGTAAGAACGGAATATATATGTGTATATATGTGTTTGAAGGGAATATATATGTGTAAGAATTGAATATATATGTGAAAGAAGGGAATATATATCTGTAAGAACTGAATATATATGTGTAAAAACGGAATATATATGTTTAAGAACGATATATGTACGTGTAAGAACGGAATATATATGTGTAAGAACTGAACATATATGTGTAAGAAATGAATATATATGCGTAAGAAATGAATATTTATGCGTAAGAGCTGAATATATATGCGTAATAACTGAATATATATCTGTAAGAACTGAATATATATGTTTAAGAACGGAATATATATGTGTAAGAAGTGAATATATATGTGTAAGAACAGAATATATATGTGTAAGAACATGAATATATATGTGTAAGAACAGAATAAATATGTGTAAGAACGGAATATATATGTGTAAGAACTGAATATATATGTGTAAGAACTGAATATATATGCGTAAGAACTTAATACATATGCGTAAAACTGAATATATATGCATAATAACTGAACATATATGTATAAGAATTGAATATATATGCGTAAGAACTGAATATGTATGCGTAAGAACGGAATATATATGTGTAAGAACTGAATATATATGCGTAAGAACTGAATATATATTCGTAAAACTGAATATATATGCCGAAGAACTGAACATATATGTGTAAGAAATGATATATATGCGTAAGAACTGAATATATATGCGTAAGAACGGAATATATGTGTAAGAACGGAATATATATGCGTAAGAACTGAATATATATATGTAAGAACTGAATATATATGTGTAAGAACTGAATATATATGTGTAAGAACGGAATATATATGTGTAAGAACGGAATATATATGTGCAAGAACGGAATATATATGTGTAAGAACGGAATATATTTGTGTAAGAACGGAACATATATTTGTAAGAACGGAATATATATGTGTATATTTGTGTAAGAACTGAATATATATGTGTAAGAACTGAATATATATGTGTAAGAAGGGAATATATATGTGTAAGAACTGAATATATATGTGTAAGAACGGAATATATATGTGTAAGAACGGAATATATATGTGTATGAACGGAATATGTACGTATAAGAACGGAATATATATGTGTAAGAACTAAACATATATGTGTAAGAAATGAATATATATGCGTAAGAACTGAATATGTATGCGTAAGAACTGAATATGTATGCGTAAGAACTGAATATATATCTGTAAGTACTGAATATATATGTGTAAGAACGGAATATATATGTGTAAGAAGTGAATATATATGTATAAGAACTGAATATATATGCGTAAGAACTGAATATATGCCTAAGAACGGAATATATGTGTAAGAACTTGAATATATATGTGTAAGAACGGAATATATATGCGTAAGAACGGAATATATATGCGTAAGGACGGAATATATGCGTAAGAACGGAATATATATGCGTAAGAACGGAATATATATGCGTAAGAACGGAATATATATGCGTAAGGACGGAATATATATGTGTAAGAACTGAATATATATGTGTAAGAACTGAATATATATGCGTAAGAACGGAATATATATTTGTCAGAACTGAATATATATGTGTAAGAACTGAATATATATGTGTAAGAACGGAATATATATGTGTAAGAACTGAATATATATGCGTAAGAACTATATATGTGTAAGTAGTGAATATATATGTGTAAGAACTGAATATGTATGTGTAAGAATGGAATATATATGTGTAAGAACTGAATATATATGTGTAAGAACTGAATATATATGTGTAAGAACGGAATATATATGTGTAAGAAGTGAATATATATGTATAAGAACTGAATATATATGAGTTAGAACTGAATATATGCTTAAGAACGGAATATATATGTGTAAGAACGGAATATATATGTGTAAGAACGGAATATGTACGTGTAAGCACGGAATATGTATGTGTAAGAACGGTATATATATGTGTATATATGTGTAAGAACGGAATATATGTGTAAGAACTGAATATATATGTGTAAGAAGTGAATATATATGCGTAAGAACGGAATATATATGAGTAACAACGGAATATATATGTGTAAGAACGGAATATGTACGTGTAAGAACGGAATATGTATGTGTAAGAACGGAATATATATGTGTATATATGTGTAAGAACGGAATATATGTGTATATATGTGTAAGAACACAATATGTACGTGTAAGAACGGAATATATATGTTTAAGAACTGAACATATATGTGTAAGATATGAATATATATGCGTAAGAAATGAATATTTATGCGTAAGAACTGAATATATATGCGTAATAACTGAATATATATCTGTAAGAACTGAATATATATGTGTAAGAACGGAATATATATGTGTAAGAAGTGAATATATATGTGTAAGAACTGAATATATATGTGTAAGAACGGAATATATATGTGTAAGAACAGAATAAATATGTGTAAGAACGGAATATATATGCGTAAAAACTGAATACATATGCGTAAAACTGAATGTATATGCATAATAACTGAACATATATGTATAAGAATTGAATATATATGCGTAAGAACTGAATATATATGCGTAAGAACGGAATATATATGCGTAAGAACTGAAGATATATCTGTAAGTACTGAATATATATGTGTAAGAACGGAATATATATGTGTAAGAAGTGAATATATATGTGTAAGAACTGAATATATATGTGTAAGAACAGAATATATATGTGTAAGAACTGAATATATATGTGTAAGAACTGAATATATATGCGTACGAACGGAATATATATTCGTAAAACTGAATATATATGCGTAAGAACTAGGCATATATGTGTAAGAAATGAATATATATGCGTAAGAACTGAATATATATGCGTAAGAACGGAATATATATGTGTAAGAACGGAATATATATGCGTAAGAACTGAATATATATGTGTTAGAACTGAATATATATGTGTAAGAACGGAATATATATGTGTAAGAACGGAATATATATGTGTAAGTACGGAATATATATGTGCAAGAACGGAATATATATGTGTAAGTACTGAATATATATGTGTAAGAACTGAATATATATGTGTAAGAACTGAATATATATTTGTAAGAACTGAATATATATGTGTAAGAACTGAATATATATGCGTAATAACTGAATATATATGCGTAAGAACGGAATATATATGTGTAAGAACGGAATATATATGTGTAAGTACTGAATATATATGTGTAAGAACTGAATATATATGTGTAAGAACTGAATATATATGTGTAAGAACTGAATATATATGCGTAAGAACTGAATATATATGCGTAAGAACTGAACATATATGTGTAAGAAATGAATATATATGCGTAAGAACTGAATATATATGTGTAAGAACAGAATATATATCTGTAAGAACTGAATATATATGTGTAAGAACAGAATATATATGCGTAGGAACTGAATATATATGAGTAAGAACGGAATATATATGTGTAAGAACGGAATATATATGTGTAAGAACGGAATATGTACGTGTAAGAACGGATTATATATTTGTAAGAACGGAATATATATGTGTAAGAACTGAATATATATGTGTAAGAACGGAATATATATGTGTTAGAACGGAATAAATATGTGTAGGAACGGATTATATATGCGTAAGAACTGAATATATATGCGTAAGAACGGAATATATATGTGTAAGAACGGAATATATATGTGGAAGAATGGAATATATATGTGTAAGAACGGAATATATGTGTAAGAATATATATGTGTAAGAACGGAATATATATGTGTAAAAACGGAATATGTACGTGTAAGAACGGATTATATATGTGTAAGAACTGAACATATATGTGTAAGAAATGAATATATATGCGTAAGAGCTGAATATATATGCGTAAGAACTTAATATATATGCGTAAGAACTTAATAAAAATATGTAAGAACTGAATATATATGTGTAAGAACTGAATATATATGCGTAAGAACTGAATATATATGCGTAAGAACGGAATATATATGCGTAAGAACGGAATATATATGTGTAAGAATGAAATAAGTACGTGTAAGAACGGAATATATATGTGTAAGAACGGAATATATATGTATAAGAACGGAATATATATGTGTAAGAACTGAATATATATGTGTAAGAAGTGAGCATATATGTGTAAGAACTGAATATATATGTAAGAACGGAATATATATGTGTAAGAATGGAATATGTGTAAGAACGGAATAAATATGTGTAAGAATGGAATATATATGTGTAAGAACGAAATATATATGTGTAAGAACTGAATATATATGTGTAAGAACTGAATATATATGTGTAAGAACTGAATATATATGCGTAAGAACTGAATATATATGTGTAAGAACTGAATATATATGCGTATGAACTAAATATATATGCGTAAGAACGGAATATATATGTGTAAGAACGGAATATATTTGTGTAAGAACGGAACATATATTTGTAAGAACGGAATATATATGTGTATATTTGTGTAAGAACTGAATATATATGTGTAAGAACTGAATATATATGTGTAAGAAGGGAATATATATGTGTAAGAACTGAATATATATGTGTAAGAACGGAATATATATGTGTAAGAACGGAATATATATGTGTATGAACGGAATATGTACGTATAAGAACGGAATATATATGTGTAAGAACTAAACATATATGTGTAAGAAATGAATATATATGCGTAAGAACTGAATATGTATGCGTAAGAACTGAATATGTATGCGTAAGAACTGAATATATATCTGTAAGTACTGAATATATATGTGTAAGAACGGAATATATATGTGTAAGAAGTGAATATATATGTATAAGAACTGAATATATATGAGTTAGAACTGAATATATGCTTAAGAACGGAATATATGTGTAAGAACGGAATATATATGTGTAAGAACGGAATATGTACGTGTAAGAACGGAATATGTATGTGTAAGAACGGTATATATATGTGTATGTATGTGTAAGAACGGAATATATGTGTAAGAACTGAATATATATGTGTAAGAAGTGAATATATATGAGTTAGAACTGAATATATATGCGTAAGAACGGAATATTTATGAGTAACAACGGAATATATATGTGTAAGAACGGAATATGTACGTGTAAGAACGGAATATGTATGTGTAAGAACGGAATATATATGTGTATATATGTGTAAGAACGGAATATATGTGTAAGAACGGAATATATATGTGTAAGTAGTGAATATATATGTGTAAGAACTGAATATGTATGTGTAAGAATGGAATATATATGTGTAAGAACTGAATATATATGTGTAAGAACTGAATATATATGTGTAAGAACGGAATATATATGTGTAAGAAGTGAATATATATGTATAAGAACTGAATATATATGAGTTAGAACTGAATATATGCTTAAGAACGAATATATATGTGTAAGAACGGAATATATATGTGTAAGAACGGAATATGTACGTGTAAGCACGGAATATGTATGTGTAAGAACGGTATATATATGTGTATATATGTGTAAGAACGGAATATATGTGTAAGAACTGAATATATATGTGTAAGAAGTGAATATATATGAGGTAGAACTGAATAGATATGCGTAAGAACGGAATATATATGAGTAACAACGGAATATATATGTGTAAGAACGGAATATGTACGTGTAAGAACGGAATATGTATGTGTAAGAACGGAATATATATGTGTATATATGTGTAAGAACGGAATATATGTGTATATATGTGTAAGAACACAATATGTACGTGTAAGAACGGAATATATATGTTTAAGAACTGAACATATATGTGTAAGATATGAATATATATGCGTAAGAAATGAATATTTATGCGTAAGAACTGAATATATATGCGTAATAACTGAATATATATCTGTAAGAACTGAATATATATGTGTAAGAACGGAATATATATGTGTAAGAAGTGAATATATATGTGTAAGAACTGAATATATATGTGTAAGAACGGAATATATATGTGTAAGAACAGAATAAATATGTGTAAG
>JAWPHD010024388.1:0-19325 GCA_037043455.1 Cyrtodaria siliqua | reverse complement strand
ATCTGCCTAACTGTGACCTTGACCTTTGAGGCAGGGCTCCAAGAAAATTAAAATTTGGGAATAGCCCAGGGCAAGCAGATTTCAAAAAAACACTTGCCCTGACTGAAAAGTTTCAGTTTGTTTTTAGCTCGACTGATCAGAGATCAGTAGAGCTTATGCCGTGTGCGGCGTCCTTCGTCCAGACGTCGTCCGTCTGTCTGTCCGTCCGTCCGTCCGTAAACTTTTATTTGTAGCGACTACTCCTCTAAAACTACTGGATGGATATTCATGAAACTTTACAGAAATGTTGCCCATGAAGTCTAGTTGATCCTAGCAAAAATTGATATTGATGTGAAATCTAAGATGGCCGCTAAAGCTAAAAATAGATTTTTAAAATACAAGTTTGTAACGACTACTTCTTGAAAACTATAAGTGATATTGATATGGGACTTTTTCTATGTAAAGATTTTGCATGTTTTACATAGACTTATATAGGGAAAGCTTAAAAAATCTTCTTTTAATTGTTAGCATGGAGTTGTCGGTTTAAATTTCGGTTGAGGGTGTTGTTGTGTTTTGCATGTGTAAAAAGGTATTGAAAGAATTTAATGATGAAACCCTTTGATATAAGAGCCATTTTAGCTTGTAGAGCATCCACAGGCCCTCTTGTTCTTTATTATTATTAATGATCGCTAACCCCCTGGTCTATCAAGTTTGCTCATATGAAGTCCCTGGGGTCAGTAGACTTACATAAGGAATAGACTTAAAAACATCTTCAATCAGCATTTGCGAGAGGACACTTTTTTCATCATTGCAAATATCCTCAGGTGATCGATTTAGGGCCAAAATGGCCCTCTTGTTTGTGGGTTAACCCCATTAGTTTTTAAGTTTAAATGCTGATTTAAACAGTATGGGTGTGTTACACCGTATTTTACCTTGTATAGTACGCAGTTTTTTTTACCTCTTTTACGGTTTCCTAAAGGTGGATGCGTATAATAAAAGGAAGCAACAAAAAAAATAATCTTACATTTCATGCGCAGAAATTACTTGTCGGAAAGGGACAAAAGCACCGACGTCAAACAAACAGAGAATTGTGAATACTGATAATGCTTGCTCATATTTACTGGCTTTATACAAGTTATTAATATTATTCAACTTATAAACTTGGAATAAAGGCTCTTCTCAATGAAACTAGCAAAACGTGTTACAGATAATTTATTATAATTTCATCAACTTTGGAATGTCAGATGTGAGAAAGCGAGAAATAGGACCTTTCCAAGTCCTGGACATACAGAATAAATAACAATAGCAACGTCAAAATGAAAATGTGGCTTTTTTAAAGGAGACCACTCTCCTTAAAAATGGATGTCACAAATAACAACTCTTTCTTTTACACATATGTTTTAAATATTTAGATGCCTTGAAAGTCAATTTCATACTAGATTCTTGGTGGCAGAAATCCAGTGGAAAGTCCTTGTTCTGAAAAAAAAAGGTCATTTGGAAATTGTTGCATTGCATTTATTGAAAAAACGCTTAACATTGCTCTCAAGGTTAATGTGTGACATGTTTTTACGTGTCACATTTACAAGAACAAAACTATGCTACGGATATTAACACATGTCTATTTAAAACCTTAAGTGGTATATTACTAAAGGTACTCTCATTTATAAGCATACATCACATATAGGCCCACACTAACCAATCTGAAATAAGTAACACACCTATTATTTGTATGTTGTATCGTTACGTGACCCTATAGCTGTGCCATACAAATATTTGACACTCTTAACCAATTTCCTGAATGATTTGCGTACTCATGCAATCGTGTCAAGTTAATAATTTTAATAATATCGTTTTACGTGACAATAGCCTTACGTGACAGTATTGTCAGTGTGGCTTTATTTTGGCAAGGCAATGATGATAATATTATTCGTATTTGTCTACACATCACTGGGCGGAAGTTTTGCGAGTCATATGCATTTCAAATGATTGTAAACAGGTTGATTTCCCCAAAACAAAGTGGTAAGTATATCATCCAGATACCCTGTGTGGATGTATCATGTCATTTATTGTGCCAAATATGCATATTTTATTTATTTCTGTTGTCCTGAGATAAAATGTTGAAAGAGGTTTTAACATCCATTGAAATACACATATACCATGAGTCTTGCACACCAGTAGAAATGCGACTGATTGATTAATAATATCGAGAAAGGAAAAAAAGCTGAAAAAAACCAGTATGTGGCTAAAAAGCGAAACCAACAGAACAAAGAAATACTATACCAAAGTGGCACTACCACAGTACGTGGCTAAAAAGTGAAAGCAACAGAACAAAGAAATACTATACCAAAGTGGCACTACATTACGAAATTGAAGCAAGAAAAAATTATGCCAGAAACAAAGAAAATACCGAGCAAAGACAAAAGCAAAAAAAATAAAATAACCAAGCCAGAGTGAGCGATATAAGAAGTGAAGGAGAAATGTCAGTTGGAGATAAGTGATCAGTAAGTGGTAGGCCATCGCAAAATAGTGAAATTCACGACCCCTCTCCCCGCATCACAGTACACTTGCCATTTACCCAGAAACCAAGAAGAACTCTAGTAGAAAGAAGCCTCCCACCCCTCCCCCCATCCACCCTCCTACCCCACCTCCTTGAGAAGAAGAATCAAACTCTTACTCAGAAACTGTCAAGATCTTTAAACTGTCTAAGGATGGTAGCCTGGAACTGAATGATATTTTGGGAAATTAGGAATGTGTGTTTTACTTGACGAATATGAAGTGATATGAACCTATGTAAACCCGATTGAAAGTAGCCTATTTTCTGTTACATATTATTCTAACGATTTATTTCTTCTATATTTGAAGTTCTAGAGAAAAACAGTCGTGATTGTTCTATGTTTTATGGGTTCTTTTGAATCATTTTTAGCTCTACTGGCCGAAGGCCTTCAGAGCTTATGGGATGCCGAGTTGTCCGTCGTCCGTCCATCCGTTGTTAACTTTTGTCTTGTTAAGACGATAGGGCCTTCATTTTTCATCCGATCTTTACCAAACTGTTACAGGTTGTTAATATCAATGAAAGCTCGGATGAGTTTGAAAACCAGCCAAATCGGACAAGTAACAGCAGAGTTATGGCCCTTGATTTAGTTAAAAATGCTATATTGCTAAATTTTGCCTCGTTAAGACGATAGGGCCTTCATTTTTCATCCTATCTTTACTAAACTTTACCACATTGTTAATATCAATGAAAGCTCGGACAAGTTTGAAAACCAGCCAGATCCGACCAGTAACAGCGGAGTTATGGTCCTTGATTTAGTTAAAAATACTATATTGCTATATTTTGCCTTGTTAAGACAATAGGGCCTTCATTGTTCATCCGATCTTTACCAATCTTTATCAGATTGTTAATGTCGTTGAAAGCTCGAATAAGTTTGAAAAACAGCCATATCGGACCAGTAACAGCGAAGTTATGGTCCTTGATTTAGTTAAAAATGCTATATTTTGCCTCATTAAGACGATAGGGGCTTCATTGTTCATCCGATCTTTACCAAACTTAATCCGATTTTTAATATCAATGAAAGCTTGGACAAGTCCGAAAACCAGCCATATCGGTCTAGTAACAGCGGAGTTATGGCCCTTGATTTAGTTAAAAATGCTATATTTTGCCTCGTTAAGACTATAGGGGCTTCATTGTTGATCCGATCTTTACCAAACTTAATCAGATTGTTAATATAAATGAAAGCTCGAACAAGTTCGAAAACCAGCCATATCGGACCAGTAACATCGGAGTTATGGCCCTTGATTTACTTCAAAATGATATATTTTGTCTCGTTAAGACGATAGGGCCTTCATTTTTCATCCGATCTTTACCAAACTTCATCAGATTGTTAATGTCTATGAAAGCTTGGTCAGGGTCGAAAAACAACCAGATCGGCCTAGTAACAGCGGAGTTATGGACCTTGATTTTGTTAAAAATGCTATAATTTGCCTCGTCGTACAATAGGGCCTTCGTTTTGCATCTGATCTTTGCCAAACTTTACCAGCTTTTACGACTGTCTTTTTCATATTATTACTAATTTTATTAGCTCTACTGGCCGAAGGCCAGCAGAGCTTATGGGATGCCGAGTTGTCCGTCCGTCGTCCGTCGTCCGTCGTCGGCGTTAACTTTTGTCTCGTTAAGACGATAGGGCCTTCATTTTTCATCAGATCTTTACCAAACTTTAACAGATTGTTAATATCAATGAAAGCTCGGATGAGTTCGAAAACCAGCCAGATCGGACAAGTAACAGCGGAGTTATGGCCCTTGATTTAGTTAAAAATGCTATATTGTTATAGTTTGCCTCGTTAAGACGATAGGGTCTTCATTTTTCATCCTATCTTTACCAAACTTTACCACATTGTTAATATCAATGAAAGCTCCGACAAGTTCGAAAACCAGCCATATCGGACTAGTAACAGTGGAGTTATGGCCCTTGATTTAGTTAAAAATGCTATATTTTGCACCGTTAAGACGATAGAGGCTTCATTGTTCATCCGATCTTTACCAATCTTTATCAGTTTGTTAATGTTGTTGAAAACTCGAATAAGTTTGAAAACCAGCCATATTTGACCAGTAACAGCGGAGTTATGGCCCTTGATTTAGTTAAAAATGCTGTATTTTGCCTCGTTAAGACGATAGGGGCTTTATTGTTCATCCGATCTTTACCAAACTTTATCAGATTGTTAATATCAATGAAAGCTCGGACAAGTTTGAAAACCATTCATATCGGACCAGTAACAGCGGAGTTATGGCCCTTGATTTAGTTCAAAATGCTATATTTTGCCTCAATAAGACGATAGGGCCTTCATTTTTAGCTCTACTGGCCAAAGGCCAGCAGAGCTTATGGGATGGCGAGTTGTCCGTCGTCCGTCCGTCGTCCGTCGTCCGTCCGTCCGTCGTAAACTTTTGTCTTGTTACCACCATAGGGCCTTCATTTTTCATCCGATCTTTACCAAACTTTAACAGGTTGTTAATATCAATGAAAGCTCGGACAAGTTCGAAAACCAGCCAGATCGGAATAATTTCACCGGAGTTATGGCCCTTGTTTTGCTGAAAAATGCCGTATTAGGCCTTGTGACCACTCTAGCACCTTCATTTATTATTTGATCTTTACCAAACTTGCACATATTGTTAATATCAATGAAAGCTCGGACAAGTTCGAAAACCAGCCAAATCGGATCAGTAACACCGGAGTTGTGGCCCTTGTTTTTTCTAAAAATTGCTATTTTCTGTCTTGTGAACGCTCTAGCATCTTCATTTATTATTTGATCGTTACCAAACTTGCACAGATTGTTAATACCAATTATAGCTTGGACAAGTTCGAAAATCAGCTGAATTGGGTCAGTAACATTAGAGTTATGGTCCTTGTATTTTCTGAAAAATGCCATTTTCTGCCTTCTGAACACTCTAGCACCTTCATTTATTATTTGATCTTTACCAAACTTGCACAGCTTGTTAATATCAATGAAAGCTCGAACAAGTTCGAAAACCAGCTAAATCGGATCAGTAACACTGGAGTTATGGCCCTTGTTTTTTCTGAAAAATGCTATTTTCTGCCTTGTGAACACTCTAGGGCCTTCAATATTAATCGGATCTTTACTTAACTTTGCCAGTGTCTTTATGTCAATGAAAGCTTGAACAAGCTTTGAAAACCGGCAAGATCAAAATAATTTCAACGGAGTTATGGCCCTTGTTTTGCTGAAAAATGCCATATTAAGCCCTGTGAACACTCTAGCACCTTCATTTATTATTTGAACTTTACCAAACTTGCACAGATTGTTAATATCAATGAACGTTCGGACAAGTTCGAAAACCAGCTAGATCGGACTATTAACAGCGGAGTTATTGCCCTTGATTTAGTTAAAAATGCTATATTTTGCCTCGTTAAGACGATAGGGGCTTCATTGTTCATCCGATCTTTACCAAACTTTATCAGATTGTTAATGTTAATGAAAGCTCGAACAAGTTCGAAAACCAGCCAGATTAGACCAGTATTGGCGGAGTTATGGCCCTTGATTTAGTTAAAAATGCTAAGGTTTGCCTCGTTAAGACAATAGGGCCTTCATCTTTCACTCGATCTTTACCAAACTTTACCAGATCGTTACTATTAATGAAAGCTCGGACAAGTTCGAAAACCAGCCAGATCGGACCAGTATCGGTGGAGTTATGGCCCTTGATTTAGTTGAAAATGCTATATTTTGCCTCGTTAAGATAATAGGGCCTTCATTTTTCATCCTATCTTTACCAAACTTTACCACCTTGTTAATGTCTTTGAAAGCTCGAACAAGTTCGAAAAACCAGCCATATCGGACCAGTAACAGCGGAGTTATGGCCCTTGATTTAATTAAAAATGCTATATTTTGCCTCGTTAAGACGATAGGGGCTTCATTGTTCATCCGATCTTTACCAAATTTTATCAGATTGTTAATATCAATGAAAGCTCGGACAAGTTTGAAAACCATTTCATATTGGACTAGTAACAGCGGAGTTATGGCCCTTGATTTAGTTCAAAATGCTATATTTTGCCTCGTTAAGACGATAGGGGCTTCATTGTTCATCCGATCTTTACCAAACTTTACCATCTTGTTAATATCAATGAAAGCTCGGATAAGTTCGAAGTCAGATCGGACTAGTAACAGCGGAGTTATGGCCCTTGATTTAGTTAAAAATGCTATATTTTGCCTTGTTAATACGATAGGGTCTTCATTTTTCATCCGATCTTTACCAGATTGTTACTATCATTGAAAGCTCTGACAAATTTGAAAACCAGCCAGATTAGACCATTTACACCGGAGTTATGGCTCTTGATTTTATTTTCTGAAATATGCTATATTTTGGCCTCATTAAGAAGAGAGGGCATTTGGCCAAAATTCATTGAAATTTTTCAAGGATGATCAGTACCAAGCCTAGTTGTACATATCGTCACTGCATTCCAGTTGAATGATTTTGGCGGAGTTATGTCCCTTTAAAGGTTTTAATAAACAAACTTTGTCCTGACTAGTATTCCTGAACCCCTGGCCGGATTTTAACAAAACTTTTTAGGGATGATCAGTTCCAGGTCTAGTTGTGCAAATCTTTGCCGTGTTCCGGTTGAAGGAATTTTGGCAGAGTTATGGCCCTTTAAAAGTTTTAATACACAAGCTTTGTCTGGATTATTCTCCTGAACGTCTCCCCACATTTCAACGAAAACTTTACAGGGATGATCAGCACCAAGCTTAGTTGTGCATATCATCGTCGCATTCCGGTTAACAGATTTTTGGTGGAGTTATGGCCCTTTAAAGGTTTTTTGATACACAAACATTTTCCGGGCTAGTTTTCCTGAACCCCTGGCTGGATTTTAACGAAACTTGACAAGGATGATCAGTGTCGAGCCTAGTTTTGCATATCATCGCCATATTCGGGTTGAATGATTTTTGTCAGAGTTATGGCCCTTTAAAGGTTTTAATAGAGAAACCAGAATAGTCTGTTCTGAACTCCTTACTGGATTTCAACAAATCTTGATGGGGATGATCAGTACCAAGCCTAGTTGCACCTATCATTGCCGTGTTCTGGTTGGATGAATTTTGGCAGAGTTATGGCCCCTTAAAAGTTTTAATACACTAACTTTGTACAGACTAGTTCTCCTGAACCTCTGGCTGGATTTCAAAGAAACTTGTCAGGGACAATCAGTACCAAGCCTAGTTGCCTATGTCATCACCATGTTCTGGTTGAACGATATTTGAAAGAGTTATGGCCCATTGTGCATAAACTTTATCTTTAGCCAGTAGAGCGTCCACAGGCCCTCTTGGGCCTCTTGTTATCTGATCTTTACCAAACTTTATCAGATTGTTAATGTCTATGAAAGCTTGGTCAAGTTGGAAAACCAGCCAGATCGAACCAGTTACAGCAGAGTTTACGGCGCTTGATTTGTTAAAAATGCTATAATTTGCCTCGTCATACGATAGGGCCTTCATTTTGCATCTGATCTTTGTCAAACTTTAGCAGATTTTATGACTTTCTCTTGTTTTTTTATTATTTTTTTTATTTTTATTTATTTTTTTTATTTTTTTTTTAATATATTTTTTTTATAATATATATAATATATATATATATATTTTTTTATTATTTTTTTTTTTTTATTTTTTTTTTAAGCTCTATGTTGCACCTGTCGGACCAGTTACAGATGAGTTACGCTACTTGATTTAGTTAAAAATGCTATATTTTGCCTCGTTAATACGGTAGGGCCTTCATTGTTCATCTGATCTTTACCAAACTTTATCAGATTCTTTAGTTATGGCCCTTGATTTAGCTAAAAAACTGTTTTTGCCCGAAACTTTCAAAAAAACGTAAATTGCACTCACTCGCTTCATTGATGTTATAACACTGTGTTAGCCAGTAGAGCGTCCACAGGCCCTCTTGGGCCTCTTGTTTTAATTATTATTATTATTTTTATTTTTTATTTTTATTTTTTTTTATTATTATTTTTTTATTTTTTTTTTCTTCAAATTATTCCTTTTTATATATAATATATATATTTTTTTATTTTTTTAGCTCTATGTTAGACCAGTCGGACCAGTAACAGAGAGTTATGGGCTCTTGATTTAGTTAAAAATGCTATATTTTGCCTCGTTAATACGGTATGGCCTTCATTTTTCATCTGATCTTTACCAAACTTTACCAGATTCTTTAGTTATGGCCCTTGATTTAGTTTAAAAGCTGTTTTTTGCCCGAAACTTTCAAAAAACGTAAATGGCAGTCATCCGCTTCATTGATGTTATAAGAGCCATGTTAGCCAGTAGAGCATCCACAGGCCCTCTTGGGCCTCTTGTTAGCTCTACTGGCTGAAGGCCAGCAGAGCTTATGGGATGGCGAGTTGTCCGTCGTCCGTCCGTCCGTCGTCCGTCCATCTGTTAACTTTTGCCTTGTGAACACTCTAGGGCCTTCATTATTAAACAAATCTTTACAAAACTTTGCCAGTGTCTTTATATCAATGAAAGCTCAGACAAGTTCGAAAACCAGCCGGATCGGATAAATTTCACCGGAGTTATGGCCCTTGTTTTGGTGAAAAATACCATATTAAGCCTTGTGAACACTCTAGCACCTTCATTTATTATTTGATCTTTACCAAACTTGCACAGATTGTTAATACCAATGATAGCTTGGACAAGTTCAAAAACCAGCTAAATCGGATCAGTAACACCGGAGTTATGGCCCTTGTTTTTTCTGAAAAATGCATTTTTCTGCCTTGTGAACACTCTAGGGCCTTCAATATTAATTGGACCTTTACTTAACTTTGCCAATGTCTTTATATCAATGAAAGCTCGGACAAGTTCGAAAACCGGCAAAATCGAAATAATTTCACCGGAGTTATGGCCCTTGTTTTGCTGAAAAATGCCATATTAAGCCTTGTGAACACTCTAGCACCTTCATTTATTATTTGATCTTTACCAAACTTGCATAGATTGTTAATATCAATGAAAGCTCAGATAAGTTCGAAAACCAGCTAGATCGGACCATTAACAGCGGAGTTATTGCCCTTGATTTAGTTAAAAATGCTATATTTTGCCTCATTAAGACGATAGGGCCTTCATCTTTCATCCAATCTTTACCAGATTGTTTATATAAATGGAAACGTGGACAAGTTCGAAAACCAGCTAGATCGGACCATTAACAGCGGAGTTAAGGCCCTTGATTTAGTTAAAAATGCTATATTTTGCCTCGTTAATTCGATAGGGCCTTTATCTTTCATCTGATCTTTACAAAACTTTACCTGATGGTTTATATCATTGACAGCTCAGACTATTTCGAAAACCATCCAGATCGGACCAGTGACAGATGAGTTATGGCCCTTGATTTAGTTAAAAATGCTAATTTTGCCTCGTTAAGATGATAGGGCCTTCATTTTTCATACGATCTTTATGAAACTACTAGATTGTTAATATCAATAAAAGCTCGGTCAGTTTCGAAAACCAGCCAGATCGGACCAGTAACAGTGGAGTTATGGCCCTTGATTTAGTTAAAAATCCTATATTTTGCCTCGTTAAGACGATAGGGCCTTCATCTTTCATCTGATCTTTAAGAAACTTTATCAGATTGTTAATATCAATGAAAGCTTGGACAAGTTCGAAAACCATCCAGATTGGACGATTTACATCGTAGTCATGGCCCTTGATTTTCTGAAATATGCTTCATCTTGGCCTCATTAAGATGAAAGGGCCTTCATTTGGCCGGATTTCATTGAAACTATGCAGGGATGATCAGTACCAAGCCTAGTTGTACATAGTCATTGTGTTCCAGTTGAATGATTTTGGCGGAGTTATAGCCCTTTAAAGGTTTTAATACACAAACTTTGTTCTGACTAGTTCTCCTGAACCCCTGGCCGGATTAAACAAAACTTTTTAGGGATGATCGATTCTATGTCTAGTTGTGCAAATCATCGCCGTGTTCCGGTTGAATGATTTTTGGCTGAGTTATGGCCCTTTAAAGGTTTTAATACACAAACTTTGTTCTGACTAGTTCTCCTGAACCCCTGACCGGATTTAAACGAAGCTTTTTAGGGATGATCAATTCCATGTCTAGTTGTGCGAATCATTGCCGTATTCCGGTTAAATGATTTTTTTGGCAGAATTATGACCCTTTAATGGTTTTAATACACAAACTTTGTCTGATCTACTTTTCCTGAACCCCTCGCCTGATTTCAATGAAACTTTGCAGGGATGATCAGCACCAAGCCTAGTTGTGCATACCGTCTTCACGCCCAGGTTTACTTATATTTGGCAGAGTTATGGCCCTTTAAAGGATTTTGATACCACAATTTTTTTCCGGGCTAGTTCTCCTGAACCCCTGGCTGGATATAGACGAAACTTGACAAGGATGATCAGTATCAAACCTAATTGTGCAGATCATCGCCATATTTCAGATGAACGATTTTTGGCAGAGTTGTGACCCTTTAAATGTTTTAATACACAAGCTTTGTCCAGCTTTGTCTCTTCTGAATTCTTTGCCAGATTTCAGCGAATCTTGGCGAGAATGATCAGTACTAAGCCTAGTTACACCTATCATTGCCATGTTCTGGTTGAATGATTTTTGAAAGACTTATGGCCCCTTACACATAAACTTTATCTTGAGCCAGTAGAGCATCCACAGGCCCTCTTGGGCCTCTTGTTGTATTTTACGTGACATTTAAACTATTTGTTTTATGTTGTTGTTTTTTCAAGAAATTTGTTATTTCAGAATGTTTTGCTGCTTTTGGTTAGCATAGTCAAGTGAGCCAAACGTTTGGCCAAACTTGTATTTTATAGGTATATTGTGTTTAGTTTGTGGATTTAATTTTTCAGGCAAATATTATCTACTTTGTAGTAATGTCAGTTTCTATTGTTTGTAATGTGTGAAGCTCATGAGACGGATTTGTTCATGTTGCATCCATATAAGAGTTAAGTTTTGAAATAGATCTGGATGGACATTTATGAATATTCAGTGAGAGAAATTATTTGAAATATTATATTCACTAGTAAAATTGTTCAAGGTAGACAATATATAGAAGTCAACGTGATTTTTTCTGAATTTGTGTTCACATTCTCTTTTGTGTTGCTTTTGATGTAACAAATGTTTATCTCACAAACCTAACAACATCCAAACATACATACTTTAACTGCATTAGTGCTGTCCATACGCATGTCCAGCTAACCCCACAGTTTAAAAGTGGCACAACGTAGCTCTCATTCGTCCATCTGTTCGATTTGAATATTTTGATTCAAATGACATCTCCTAAATGACTGGGCAAATTTTGATGAAATTTCACAGGAAGCATCCTTGGATGGTCCTTTACCTTTGTGTATTAAAACATTAAAAGGGTCATAACTCTGCCAAACATCATTCAACCTGAACACGGCGATGACATGCTCACTAAAGCTCGGACAAGTTCAAAATCTAGCCAGATCGGACCAGTAAAAGTGGAGCTATGGCCCTTGATTTAGTTAAAAATGCTATATTTTGCCTCGTTAAGATGACAGGGTCTTCATTTTTAATCCAAACTTTACCAAACTTCAATGAAAGCTGGGACAGTTTTGGAAAACAGCCATTGACTAGTAGTAGCAGAGTTATGGCCCTTGATTTCGTTAAAAATGCTATATTTTGCCTCGTTAATACGATAGGGCCTTCATTTTTATCTGATCTTTACCAAAATTTATCAGATTTTTGGACGTTTTTTTATTATTATTTGATATATATATTTTTTATTTTTTTATATTTTTTAAATTTTTATTTTTAATATATATTTTTATTGATTTTTTTATTGATTTCATTATTAATTTTTTTTAGTCACTTTCAATTGATTTATTTATTAACGCCGTGTTGGATTTGACAAAACTTAGCAGGAAGCATTGTTATGATTTCTAGTTGTGCCTATTGCGTTTTATTCCGGTTCGCTGTTTTTTGACGGAGTTATTGCCCTTTGACATTTTTACTTTAAATTTCTTGTCGGCGCTACTACTCCTAAACGGCGTGTTGGATTTCTACGAAATTTGACAGGAAGCCTTAGTATGATATCTAGTTGTACAAAGCGCGGTATATAAATAAATAAATGGTGTTTTATGGCACGTCGACACAAAAATAGGTCATACTGTGCGCAAAAACTGATGAAAGATGAAGAAATGAAGTAGTAAATAAAAATTAATGTAAATATAAAAAGATAAAACTATTTACAAATAAGGGTAGTATATAAACTATGTATAAATGTAAATCAACAAATGCCCGTCAACGGATGTATAAACAAGTAAATATATATATAAGAACATATTATAATGATTTATAAAATCTGATTATTTTAATGATTTAAATAGTCTGATTTCTTTCAGGAAATCTAAAACAAGACTAAAATCTATAGTATCAAATAACTCTGTCATAGTATTAACATTGTAGTACCTTTGACGCATAGGATCAAAGTCTACACATTCCAACAAGATATGTTTGACTGTTAACGTTGCAAAGCAGGGTATACATTCTGGTAATTGCTCACCTTGTAATAAATATGAATGAGTATAACGTGTATGTCCTATCCTGCACCAGGCTAGGACAACTTCTTCTCGACGAATAGGTCTACTAGAAGAATGCCATTCTCCGAGTAACGGTTTAATTGAATGGAGTTTATTGTTAACTGACAAATCCCAAGCGGCTTGCCAAGAGTTACGAATATATGTGTTAATACAACTTTTAAAATCGGTATAAGGTAATTTGGCATTAGATATATGTAAACTTAATGCTGCTTTAGCAGCACTATCAGCTCTATCATTAATACATATTCCTACATGGCTTGGAAGCCAGCAGAAAATAATAACTTTATCAACTATAAGAGAATTGTACTTTTGTAAAAGTTGAAGCACAACTGGGTTATCATGTTTCATATTACCCAGGGCTTGAAGAGATGAAAGGGAATCAGAAAAGATTACAAAATGGTCATCATCAGATTCCTGAATATAGTTTAAGGCAAGTTCAATTACCTTAGGTTCAGCTGAAACTGTCAGGCAGGTGGCTCTTTATGCTGTGTTTGTGGCTCGTTATGCTGTGCTGGTGCAGCTACTTTATCTCCATCTTTAGAACCATCTGTATATATGTTGAAAGTTACTGTATTTCAATTTAAATTCATTAAATTTGCTTTAAAAGACAGTACTGGATTTGTTACTGTTACAAAGATCAAAAATAATTGTTGGTGTTTTCAAAGTCCACGGTGGAATTTATGGTGCTTTGTACTTGGCAATTAAATTTAGGTCGATTTCAGTGTCTCTAAATTTTGGTTTAATACGAAGACCAAATGGTCGAATGGCCTTCGGTTTTCGATCAAAAAGAGGTTCAGAACTAGGATTAAAAACAGTATCGAAAATTAGGTTTGAAGTCCACCACCAAGCATGCAGTACGTTGCAAAATGATAAGGTTATAACCTCTTTTGATAAACTTTTTAACAAGTTTAACAAAGATAGTATGAAAGTGATCATGACCAAGAATCTTACAAAGTTTATAAATCACATCACCATAGAAGTCAGGTTGTGTTTATTGAGACATTGTTGAAGTTGTCTCTCAATGGTGTTCATGTTTTTATTGCACGATAACATATAAGAAAGTCGTCAACATATAGTGATCAATCCACACCAGGATTGATGCATTTAACTACCGTATTTTACCTTGTATAGTACGCAGTTTTTTTACCACTTTTACGGTTTCCAAAAGGGGGGTGCGTACAATATAAGGAAACAATAAAAAGAACTTTTTTTTTCTTGCAGGAAATCGATGTCTGGGAAGAAAAACGTTGACGATGAACAGACATTGAGACAGCAAATTGTGAATACCGATAATACACAATATTTTCGTAATTTACTCGCTTCATATAAGTAATATATTGTCTTAATCCGATTTATAAATGAATAAAGTGTATTATGATGCTTCTTTTTGTATAAATGTTTGCATGTTTGTTGTAAAACTTCAATAAATTGTGTGAAAAATCGTCCCTCGATCTTTTTGTTTATATCGCGTGACGTAATATCACGTGACTTCCAGCTGTTTAGACTGGTACATACTGGGTACATGTAGTATTTTTACAGTTCTATTCTATTCTTATATTTATAGGATTTTATTTAATATTTTATAAAAAATTAATGAAGTTTTTGCTTTATTTTGAAATACATATATTTTAGACGGCGTAGAAAGGCAGAATCACCCCACTTTGAAATGGCAATTATTCAATAATGCTTGTGAAAACATGCTTACCGGTACACATTTGATGATTGATAATTGGGTCAAACAATATCGCACCTCGGCTGCAGTTTTGACACATTATAAACATGTGTAGAATGGGTTATTCTATTTTTATAATCCTTTGAAGTTGCCGCGAGTATCGACTATTTCTGAGGATGCACTTTGACACGCCGTGTGACCTTTACCAGATTTAGCCATGGGGTACAGGTAACTGATCACGCGTTACCCATCTGATTCACTTATGATAAACTCTGGTTCCCGTGAATACACAATGTTAGTATAATCGGCGTAATGGATTACGGTAACCAACGACTCTGTTGTGTTTTAGTAGATGTAATTATCGGATTACGGACAATTATCTGCGGCATTATAATTGGCTTTTTGATGAGATGATACAAGATAGGTACTCCCCTGAAGATTGGCAATTAATGATTGAAGTAATTTTATTTTTTTTTGTACGCTAATTATCTTGATCGTGATTTTTTTATTTTATTTTATTTATTTATTTTTATTTTCGTTGAATGGTTCATCTAGGAAAACTACTGTCAACACAAATAAATAAACACACCCACACCCCTCCCACTAGTTTATTTTACCACTATTACTACAATACATCACAGTCTGAATATGCGTTAAATACAAATGAAAATGAAAAGCTTCTCCTGTTCATGTTTCTTAACAAATGACTTCACCTTTATCTGAAAAAGAAAGCATAATATTTTGATGCGTACTATACACGGAAACAACTTTTTTACCCCAGTTTTGACCTCCGAGAGGGGGGTGCGTACTATACACGGGTGCGTACTATACAAGGTAAAATACGGTATACTGTTAATTTTTATATTAAAATGGGTGACAGAGAGTATGCTGCACTGTGGCACACCCATCTCCTGTTCATGAATGTCAGAGAGGGTTGAACCTAATCGGACACGAAACTGTCTATCACCTAAGAAATTCTCTATAAAAATTGGTAATCGGCCTCTAAGTCCAAGGTCATAAAGATCATTCATGATACCGCACTTCCATGCAGTATCATAAGCTTTCTCCAAGTCAAAAAATACAGTGACTAGATGTTTTCTTTACGAAAGCTTCCCTAATAAATGATTCAAATCGAATGAGATTGTCTGTTGTGCCTCGTTGGCGCCGGAATCCACTTTGATACTTTGTTATCAGTTTGTTGGACTCTAGGTACCAAACGAGTCTCTTATTAATCATTTGTTCCATGGTTTTACATGTACAACTCGTTAAAGCAATAGGGCGATGATTTATTGGGTCCTTATGATCCTTTCCGGGTTTGGGGACTGGAATAACGATTGCTTCCCGCCAAGAATCGGGGAAGGTTCCTGTCATCCAAACCTTGATAGACAGGTTTCAGGTAAATGTTTTAATAATTGATAATGGATATCATCATGACCAGCTGATGTATTATGAGCCTTTTTAAGGGATTCTCGAAGTTCATTGAGAGGGAACAGTTTATTGTATTTCTCCAAATTTTTTGACTTGAAATTCAGCTTCTTCTGTTCTTTTAGTTTCTTATTTTTTAGAAAATTTGGTTGACAATTTTCAGAAGAAGAGTTTTAGAAAAAAAATCTGCCAAAGTGTTTGTAATATCTTTGACAGATGTAATATCCTCATTATCAGTTTTAAGATGATTTACACAACTAGAATAACCTTTACCGTTTATTTTCCGGACCATGTCCCACGTCTTCTTAAGAGATGAGCGAGAGTTCAGCCTAGAGACATAAGATCTCCAGGATTTCCTCTTGCTATCCTTGCCCCTGTGGTTCCAGGGCAAAGAACTAAGGCCACTGCAGATCCCGTTTGAGGGGTAGGCAAAGGGGTAGAACCGCCCCACCTCAAATTCATGTTCATTTTATCATTTTTTGTTCATGTTCATTAAAGGTCTTCATCATGATCCCTGCGTTGTTTCAGGTGCCCTCTCGCTCAAATCACTAGAGCAGTGGCAGAAAAACAATAAACGTGGCCCCAGCATAAATGGAGTGTCTACACAAGAATTTGCAGCAACTCTGCAGTTCTGCAGGTGAGAAGGTTCTATGCCCATTCTCCATATTTTATCTCGATGTACATGGAGGATGAGTCTGGCATGTTCATTTCTGTTAGGCACCATATAACCTTTCATGTGTTGGTGCGCCTTAAAACCCTAATTCAGTTCTATTCAATTCTTGCTATCCTTAATAGTACGACGGGATTTCGCACGAAAAACTCTAAAAGTATCTAAATTATTTTGAGTTGGCCGCAAGTTAAAAGCATTCAATGCAGCTTTACGATCGCTGACTGCCTTTTTGCAGTCATCATCCTACCATGGTTTATGTGCCGAGGCATTTGGAATAGTTTGATCAGCTTTATCATGAAGGGTTTTGGTAAAAAGAGTAGTTGCGTCTTCGACATCCATGAAAATGAAAGGCTTTAATTGTTTCACACAAAGAGATTGAAACGTATTCCAATCAGCTTTGTGAAGTTTACATCGTTGCGTTTTTTCGAGAAGTGGAGGGCCGATATTTTCAAGAAATCAGGGGAAGTGGTCACTTCCACATAGGTCGTCGCCACTCCCCGAAAAATCCATCAAGAGCGTTGCATCGCATATTGTTAAATCAAAGAAGAAAATGGAAGAATGAGAGCCTGTAGCTGGATGTAAATAAGTATGTGATTTGTTATCATTAAAAAGACTTAAATTGTTTTTGGCTAAGAAATCCCCAACTTTCTTGCCTTTATCGTTTATATCTTTACAACCCCAAATGTAGTTGTGTGCATTAAAACCACCCAAGAGTATAAAAGGGGATGGTAATTGTGCAACTAGGTGATTTAGATCTTTAAGGTCTAGTGAAGAACTGGGTGGTAAATATAAGGAGCATATTGTTATAACTCTGTGCATCGTAACACTGACCACAACAGCTTGCAAACCAGTTTTCAACGCAACAGTTTTGTGAGGAATGTTTCGATTCACAAGAATGAAATCTTGGACAAGTTCGAAAACCAGCTGGATCTTGTAAGTAACGACAGAGTTGTGTCCCTTGATTTGTTGAAATGCTATATTGTATTTTTCTTCGTTAAATCTGTAGTTACTTCATTTTTTATCTGATCTTTACCATATTTGTTTAGAACGTTAGTATAAACCCCTCTCCCCCACAACAACCCTTGTTAGCTCTACTGGCCAAGGGCCAGCAGAGCTTATGGGATGGTGTGTCGTCTGTCTGTCTGTCTGTCTGTCTGTCGTCCGTTAACTTTTCTTCAAACGACTTCTCCTCAGAAACCGCTTGGTTAATTTTGACCAAACTTCACATGGATGATCCTTAGATGAATGCGCTTTAGATTTGTTAAAATTAGGTCAGCGCTACATCCAAGATGGCTGCCATTACCATATATGGTCGAAACCTTAAAAAATCTTCTTCTCCAGACAGATTTCAACAGTTTTTCTTTTAAAATGATCGCCAAGGCCTAGACTATCAAGATTGTTCAAATAAAGTCCCCGGGGTCAAAAATGCCTGTGCCCCGGGGGTCCAAAGTTTGTATATTGAGGTTTTGCATGTTTTTCATATAGACATATAGGAAAAACTTTAAAAAATCTTCTTCTCTGAAACCACAAGGCACAGAGCTCTCATGTATTACATGTGGCATCAGCTTATGGTCCTCTATTAAGTTTGTTCAAATGGTGACCCTGGGGTCAAATTTGTCCCCGCCCCGGGGGTCACAGTTTTACATAGACTTATATAGGATTTTATTTTTTTAAAAATTCTTCTCGGAAAATGCAACAGCCAGAGGTTTGATATTTTGCATTTACTATAAGCTTATGGTCCTTTACCAAGTTTGTTCAAATGGTGACCCTAGGGTCACATTTGGCCTGGCCCCGAGGGTCACATGTTTTACATAAACATGTATAGGGAAAAACTTAAAAAATCTTCTTCTCTGAAACTGCAAGAGCCAGAGGTTTAATATTTTGCATTTGCTATAAGCTTGTGGTCCTCTACCAAGTTTGTTCAAATGGTGACCCAGGGGTCACATTTGGCCCCACCCCGGGGGTCACAGTTTTACATAGGCTTGTATAGGGAAAAACTGAAAAAAAACAATTCTTCTCAGGAACCACATGGCACAGAGCTCTCATGTATTACATGTAGCATCAGCTTATGGTCCTCTACTAAGTTTGTTCAAATGGTGACCCTGGGGTCACATTTGGCCCCACCCCAAGGGTCACATGTTTTACATAGACATGTATAGGAACAAACTTAAAAAATCTTCTTCTCTGAAACTGCAAGAGCCAGAGGTTTAATATTTTGCTGTTGCTATAAGCTTATGGTCCTTTACCAAGTTTGTTCAAATGGTGACCCTGGGGTCACATTTGGCCCGGCCCAAGGGTCACATGTTTTACATAGACATGTATAGGGAAAAACTTAAAAAATCTTCTTCTCTGAAACCACAAAGCACACAGCTCTCATATATTACATGTAGCCCTGGGGTCACATTTGGCTCTGCCCAAGGTGTAACTCTCTAGCACCTTCATTTTATAAATGATCTTTACCAAACTTTGTCAGTGTCTTAAACTGTCTATATCAATGGTGTTACACACAACAGA
>JAWPHD010024387.1:0-19327 GCA_037043455.1 Cyrtodaria siliqua | reverse complement strand
GTTCATCATTTTTCGTATACGTTTATGTGTCGATAAGCTGTAAGACACCATTCATTCTTTCATAACTCACCACTGTTGCAAGCATCTACAGTGGACAAGGTCAGGTGAGCTTGTTTTATGAGAGTATTCTGTCATTGTTTAGACATGTAGCTACAGATTATAGTTATTTTGTTGTTGGAGCAAATAAGGCTTTCATTGCAGTTGCTGTGTAATTTATTGCAAATAACATCTAATGACATCTAATTTCTGTGATTTCTGTTGCTATTAAAGTAATTTTATCAACATTTATTTGTTTCTGTGTTTGCAGACGGAAAGCCTTTATGACCCTGAATGATGCTATCAAATGTAGCTATGACAACTGGAGAGTCTGGGACAATTACATTGTGGTATGCTTAATGCTTCCAAAGCAGAATTATATCGAGGGTTGGAATATAAGAATCTTTCATTGGTATCCGGTGAAGATTGGAAATTCCAATCCGAGTTATAACTGTTTTTATTGGAACCGAGGCTCTGCCGAGGTTCCGATTGGAATTTCCCTATCTGAACCCGTATCAATGATTGATTATTTTTCTTGCATATCCTTTACATTTCTGCACATTGACATCGCCAACTAATAATGTTTTGCATGTTTATTTACACAATGACGTCATGCAACTGTCGCTGTTGATATCAGCACGACGTTTATCTCCCCCATGTGTAAGATCAGGCTTTCCTTCACCCATGTAAAACGCGGATAACCTTATCATGTATGCAAGAATTCTCCTTTCTGAACCAGATACTCACTATTGATTCTTTTTTATTGCATACTATTGGCATTTTTTGCATTGACCATGCCAGCTACTAATGTATTGCATGTTTATTTACACAATGAAGTCTTGCAACTGTTGAAGTAATCGACATCAGTGTCGATGCACGTGACTTTTATCTGCCTGCTTTACAGGTCAAACTTAGTTATTATGCATCAGATTTGAGGAGTACATACGTCATTCCTGTTATAACACTCATGTTAGCCAGCAGAGCGTCCTTAGGCTTTATACGACCTCATGTTAACTTGATTGCTGTTTCATGTTCTCCTTGATTTTGTCTTGCTTGTTATATATGAGTACTTAATTGAGGACAATGTCTGCAGGTGAGCACAGATTGTGGTGAGTTTGGCGAAGTTATCCGTGCCGCCCACAGGTTGATGGACCTGAAGGACAAGTGGGCCGACGAGGAGGTACCGTACATATTACTACTCTTCCATTGTCTGTGTTTGTCGAACAGGATCATCAACCATAGTCACAAGGGTTAAAATTATTTAAAATTGTAAAGCTATAAAATCATTATTAAAGTAGCTGTCCTACCAACAACAGCTAAGTTTTACATCCTGTGTACACTGTGTGGGGGGAGGGGGGTGGGGGGACACTGTGTGGGGGGAGGGGGGCGGGGGGACACTGTGTGGGGGGAGGGGGGCGGGGGGAGGTACTGATGACGAGGTATATAATTATGTAACTTACATATTTTGAGAATCCAAACTCTATAGACACAATATAAACGGTTTTAACCAGCTATGCCAAACCCCGAAACTGGAGCATGGAATTAAGACATACCAACTCATAACTCATTTTACACATATTTAATCACGGGTATTTTCAGAACCCATTAATTAACCTTTATTTTTAATCGGCACATATAAATTATTAAATACATTATTAATATATACATCATTGAAGTATGCATGTACTAAGCGCCAAATGGGAGAATAGTAATCCATTATGACTATCCGTGTAAGATAGAGAAATCTCACCCTCGGGATCAGAATTGCAACCAGGAACCCGGCAGAGCTTTTTCCCTATCTCACATGGATAGTCATGATGGATTCATATAATCCCTCATTCCTCTGTACTAGCTCTGGTAATTGCTCTTTAAAATATTTTCGATAGACCATAAAAATGAACCATTGCTTGTTAAATCACATCCAACCTATTAGTGGCTTTTGCTGAAACAGAATTTCCTGTAAAGGAGTTATATCTCAGTACTTGAATACTCTGTCTATCTGTTAATGCAAGTCCTGTGTTACCCAGTCATGTAGGTATTCATAACTTTTGCATGACATCATCAAAATAATTTTACCAATCAGTGATCAATAAAAAAACACTTAGGGGTATACTCAGTGTTTATCATTGAAGCTCAATTGACTTTAGCCCTTTATAAAACTAACTTGTAGTGATAATAATGTTGAAAGCTTTATTGTTTATGTACAGCTATGTATCTTCTGTTGGTGCTGTCTGATTTTCAAACACTAATATGGATACATTTAATTTAAATTATGATCTAATATTTGGATTTTTAGATTGGGATCACTCTTCCTCAGACGTCCGTCGTCGTCCATTGTCGTCGTTAACTTTTTCTTCAAACGACTTCTTCTCAGAAACCGCTTGGCCAATTTTGACCAAACTTCACATGGATGATCCTTAGATGAATGCTTTTTAAATTTGTTAAAATTAAGTCAGAGCGACATCCAAGATGGCCGCCATTACCATATATGGTCGAAACCTTAAAAAATCTTCTTCTCAAGAACCGCTGGACAGATTTCGACAGTTTTTCTTTTAAAATGATCGCCAACATCTAGACTATCAAGTTGTTTCAAATGAAGTCCCCGGGGTCAAAAATGACCATGCCCTGGGGATCCAAAGTTTGTATATTGAGATTTTGCATGTTTTTCATAGACTTAGAGGAAAAACTTAAAAAAACAACAACTTCTCTGAAACCACAAGGCACAGAGCTTTCATGTATTACATGTAGCATCAGCTTATTGTCCTCTACTAAGTTTGTTCGAATGGTGACCTTGGGGTCTAATTTGGCCCCGCTCCGGGATCACAGTTTCACATAGACTTATATAGGAAAAAAATTAAAAAAGTCTTCTTCTCTGAAACTACAAGAGCCAGAGGTTTAATATTTTGTATTTACCGGTACTATAAGATTATGGTCCTTTACCAAGTTTGTTCAAATGGTGACCCTGGGGTCACATTTGGCCCCGCCCTAGGAGTCGCATGTTTTACATAGACTTGTATAGGAAAAAACTTTAAAACAAATCTTCTCTGCAACTGCAAGAGCCAGAGGTTTAATATTTTGAATTTGCTATAAGCTTATTGTCCTTTACCAAGTTCGTTCAAATGGTGACCCTGGGGTCAAATTTGGTCCCGTCCCGGGTGTCGCAGTTTTACATAGATTTATATAGTAAAAAAATCAAAAAAAAATCTTCTTCTCTGAAACTACACGAGCCAGAGGTTTAATATTTTGCATTTACTATGAGCTTATGGTCCTTTACCAAGTTTATTCAAATGGTGACCCTGGGGTCCATTTGGCCCTGCCCCAAGGGTCACATGTTTTACATAGACTTGTATAGAGAAAAACTTAAAAAATCTCCTCTGAAACCACAGGCACACAGCTCTCATATATTACATGTAGCCCTGGGGTCACATTTGGCCATGCCCCAGGGGTTACACCCTAGCACCTTCATTTTGTATTTGATCTTTACCAAACTTTGTCAGTGTCTTTATATCAATGTTGTTTACACAACAGAGGCCACATTTCTTGAACAATCTTAACCAAACTTGCACAGATTGTATATGACCATAAGATTGCGAAGAAGTTCAATAATGGGCCAGTACTCAGGTGATCGATATAGGGCCATCTTGGCCCTCTTGTTCATACAGAGATTGAGGATTAGTCCCAATAAACCCCTTTATTTTCACCTACTGAATATCTCAACATCTCAGAAGTTTGTAACGAATGACAGGATGTGAAAGTTATGAATACCTTTCTATAGATGTTGTTGAGCTTCAATGTGATAATGATTATATATCTTCAGGTGTTAACAATCCTGGTTCGAGCCATCACGGAAAACATTGAGGATTCCAAAGGACGACCCGCTGAGCATCTGAAGACGAGGGTTAGAGAACTGTTTGGAAGGATCACATCAAAGGTAAGGTATAATATGTCTGTTACTGTTCTGGTGTTCCTCAATCTAATCTAAATCATCAGATTTAATCCTAATTATCTCCCGCGGAGGGATCTTAATATGGCGTTGTCCGTCCTTCTGTCCGTCCGGAGCCATATCTTCATAACTGCAGGTTGTATTTTCATTACACTTGGTAATAATGTTTATCCTGATAATGGGATTATTCACGAATCGCCCCAGTAACGCCGGAGTTGTTGCCCTTTAATTAATAAAATTCGCGTAATTCTGTCCAGCCACAGCCATATCTTGATAACCGCTTGTTTGATTTTCATCAAACTTCATTATAATGTTTATCCCAATAGTGGGATATGACATGGCAAATTTATTTCGGAATAATCCTAGTAAAGCCGGAGTTATTGCTCTGTATTTGATAAAAATTGCTTAATTCTGTCCGTCCACAGCCATATCTTGATAACCTCTTGTTTGATTTTCATTGAACTTGATTATAATGTTTATCTCAATAGAGGGATGTGACGCGCCAAATTTAATTTCGCAATCATTCTCGTAATGCCGGAGTTATTGCCCTTAAATTGATAAATGTCCCCTTGAATTATTCAGGTCGTACTTTCAAATCTCACTGGAGGCATATTTTTCTTCTTCTTTTTTTTTTTTTTTAAATTATTTCCTTTTTTTTTCATGAGAAACATTGGTTCATGTGTTCAATTTTTCTAAAAAAAATGTTGTTAAAATTGTTATTTTTTATTTATTTTTTTCTCATAAGAAACCTTGGTTCTTTTTCTTTAATTGTGAGCTTAGTGGCCCTTGTTTGATCACTTTTTCATAGAGTTATATGAAAGAATTTTAAAAATCTACTCTGAAAGTACAAGAAATAAAGGTTTAATCTTTTTGTGTCGCCTTTTCGAAAAAAAAAGCGATACATAGGGATCACTTTGTCGTCCGTCAGTCCGTCTGTCCGTCCGTTCTCATTTCTTGATATTTCTTCATCAGAAGTTCAGTATATACTCATCATGACAACATCGACATGACCATACTAAAATATAAAGGTCAAAGTCGCACTGAAGGTCATTATATGGGTTAAATACTCGTTTATTTCTTCATGAAAACTTAACGTTGGTTATAACTTCCTCATTTCTTGATATTTATTGCATCAAACTTTCAATATATACTCATCATGACAACATCGACATGACCATACTAAAATATAAAGGTCAAGTCACACTGAAGGTCATTATATGGGTTAAATACTCGTTTATTTCTTCATGAAAACTTAACGTTGGTTATAACTTTCTCATTTCTTGATATTTCTTCATCAAACTTCAATATATACTCATCATGACAACATCGACATGACCATACTAAAATATAAAGGTCAAGGTCACACTGAAGGTCATTATATGCGTTAAATACTCATTTTCTTCACAAAAACTTAACCAGTCCAGCATTTTATGCCAGATTTGTTAGTTTTCTCCAGTTTTCAAGAATCTGATTAACACCCTACTGTAAATAAGGCTTTAAATTATAATAACAACTTTCACAGCGAGGGATCATTATAAATGAGGGGCTAGCTCTGACAAGCAGGAGTATAAGATTGCAGAGATTACACACATGGGTCAGTTATTAACAAAGTATTGCTTTACAGTTTTATTACGGTTTGTTCACTTTTATTCTAGGAAAGTTTACATGCATGTGCAATGTTATCTAAACTATTACTAATATATCTTTATATTGTTTAATTGAAGTTTAAAAGAAATAACAAATATAAATGTACACGGTATAGGACTGTGCACATACCTTGTTATTATTATGTATGTGAACTGCGCAATTCTCAAAAATGGGAGCCATAATGTTGTATAACATAGTGTATCATATACAGACATACACCCCTTTCATTTGAAACCTTTTTTAATGCATGAGAGGGACAAAAACTAATAGAAATATAGGTAAGCTAGTTTGTTCTGTAATATTACTATATATAATATTTAATACATCAGCAGTAATTGAGTATGCACAGGTTGATTTAAACATCGAGATGGGCATACTTCTTACTTCACCATACTCTAACTTCCGATAACTGGTAAATAGAATGCACCATTCATTCTGACAGGTGTTATTTTCAGTTAAATGATTTTCAACTGTGCAAATTACAAAGGGAATGTCAGAGACCATGCTTCAATTCCAGTTATTGTACCATATGATTCGCAACTGTACGTATAACAAAGGGAATGTCAGAGACCGTGCTACAATTCCAATTATTATATATGATTCGCAACTGTACGCATAACAAAGGGAATGTCAGAGACCATGCTACAATTCCAATTAGTATATATGATTCGCAACAGTACGCATAACAAAGGGAATGTCAGAGACCATTTTACAATTCCATTTATTATATATGATTCGCAACTGTACGCATAACAAAGGGAATGTCAGAGACCATTTTACAATTCCATTTATTATATATGATTCGCAACTGTACGCATAACAAAGGGAATGTCAGAGACCATTTTACAATTCCATTTATTATATATGATTTGCAACTGTACGCATAACAAAGGGAATGTCAGAGACCATTTTACAATTCCATTTATTATATATGATTCGCAACTGTACGCATAACAAAGGGAATGTCAGAGACCATTTTACAATTCCATTTATTATATATGATTCGCAACTGTACGCATAACAAAGGGAATGTCAGAGACCATTTTACAATTCCATTTATTATATATGATTCGCAACAGTACGCATAACAAAGGGAATGTCAGAGACCATTTTACAATTCCATTTATTATATATGATTCACAACTGTACGCATAACAAAGGGAATGTCAGAGACAATGCTACAATTCCAATTAGTATATATGATTCGCAAGTGTACGCATAACAACGGGAATATCAGAGGCCATGCTACAATTCCAATTATTATATATGATTCGCAACAGTACGCATAACAAAGGGAATGTCAGAGACCATGCTACAATTCCAATTAGTATATATGATTCGCAATAGTACGCATAACAAAGGGAATGTCAGAGACCATTTTACAATTCCATTTATTATATATGATTCGCAACAGTTCTGTACGCATAACAAAGGGAATGTCAGAGACCATTTTACAATTCCATTTATTATATATGATTCACAACTGTACGCATAACAAAGGGAATGTCAAGGACGATGCTAATTTTTTTTTTTATTATTGAATTGGGATTTTAAGGCACCAACACATGAATGGTTATTTGGCGCCTAACAGGAATATACATGCCAGGCTCATCCTCCATGTACATCAAGATAAAATATGGAGAATGGGCCTAGAACCTTCTCACCTGCAGAACTGCAGAGTTGCTGCAAATTCTATTGTAGACACTCCATTTACGCTGGAGCCATGTTTATTGTTTTCTGCCACTGCTCTAGTGATTTGAGAGAGATGGCACCTGAAACAATGCAGGGGTCATGAGGAAGACCTTTAATGAGCATGAACAAAAAATGATAAACCTAAAGAAACTAACAATGATAAACTTAAAGAAACTTACATCCCAAATAACGGCAAAACTACACTATAAAACCAATTATCAAAACTCTACCCAGGTGTTCAGGTCATATAATAATGACTAGGTGCCTATTAAAAATATAGGTTGTATTACAGGTTCTTAAAACACCTGTGATTGAATATGCTTGAAATGAAATATGAGTTGGTAACTCTTAATTCTGGATGCTGCAGTTTTGTGGTTTGGTCCGGCTGGTTAAAGCCATTTATATTGTGTCTATAGAGTTTGGATTCTCAAAATATGTAAGTTATATGTATACCTCGTCATCAGTAGGTTTATAAACAGTGTAATTATGTTGTAAAATTCGACTGTTGATGGAGGATAGGGACTTCAAACAATTGATATTACCTATTCAAATAGTGTGATATTCCCAGTTCCGACGATATCACTCATTTGTTTCAAACAAACACATACATTTTTCTTTAACTGTTAAGTTCTATATACCTTCTTTTTATTTAAATGGTTCCATATGTGTAAAAATAGTACCGGTATACAGCCATCAAGTTAGTAGTATTTAATGTTTTTTAGTTATTTTTTACATTTTAGACGGACATTTAGGCCATAAGAATGAAACAGCTATATCGGCTAAACCAATAAATCTCTCCATGGTCTGTTTCAAAATACTGAAACTATACTTGAATTTAGTGTATCAACAAATAATTTCATTATCCAATCAGTTAATTAGGTTCATTATAATGAAATACTAGTGCAAAATATTTACGTTTGAGAAAGTATGTTATTTGTTTACATAGTCGCTCTTAAGTATACGCGAAAAAGGTGTACATTACCACTGTAGGAAATGTCCTTAAAGTCAAGATAATATCCTCGTCCATTTCTACTGGTTCTTTATTGAAGGTCTCCATTTAAGAAAGTTTGAAAAGTGTTTTTGTAACATTGTTTGCTCTTTCGAAAACTTAAAGAAATCAGATTTCTTTTTTACCTTAATTCAAGTTTCTGTGGCTGGTTCAGAACTGTTTTTCATAAAATGTGTTTTGAAAAGGTATATTTTCCCAGTGTTCTTTAACCCTATAGTAAAATGCAAATAAGAAAGTGTTTGTGGTGATGACATAATTTATAACTTCCTTGTTAGCTCTACTGGCCAAGGGCCAGCAGAGCTTATGGGATGGCGAGTTGTCCGTCGTACGTCCGTCCGTCATTCCGTCATCCGTCCGTCGTTGCCAGCAGAGCTTATGGGATGGCGAGTTGTCCGACGTCCGTCCTTCCGTCATCCGTCGTCCGTCCGTCGTTAACTTTTGTCTTGTTACCACGATAGGGCCTTCATTTTTCATCCGATCTTTACCAAACTTTAACAGGTTGTAAATATCAATGAAAGCTCGGACAGATTCGAAAACCAGTCAGATCGGAATAATTTCACAGGAGTTATGGCCCTTGTTTTGCTGAAAAATGCCATATTAAGCCTTGTGAACACTCTAGCACCTTCATTTATTATTTGAACTTTACCAAACTTGCACAGATTGTTAATATCAATGAAAGCATGGACAAGTTCGAAAATCAGCTGAATTGGGTCAGTAACACTAGAGTTATGGCCCTTGTTTTTTCTGAAAAATGCCATTTTTTGCCTTGTGAACACTCTAGCACCTTCATTTATTACTTGATCTTTACCAAACTTGCACAGATTGTTAATATCAATGAAAGCTCGAACAAGTTTGAAAACCAGCTAAATCGGATCAGTAACACCGGAGTTATGGCCCTTGTTTTTTCTGAAAAATGCTATTTTCTGCCTTGTGAACACTTTAGGGCCTTCAATATTAAACGGATCTTTACTTAACTTTGCCAGTGTCTTTATATCAATGAAAGCTCAAACAAGTTCGAAAACCGGCAAGATCGAAATAATTTCAATGGAGTTATGGCCCTTGTTTTGCTGAAAAATGCCATATTAAGCCTTCTGAACACTCTAGCACCTTCATTTATTATTTGATCTTTACCAAACTTGCACAGATTGTTAATATCAATGAAAGCTCGGACAAGTTCGTAAACCAGCTAGATCGGACTATTAACAGCAGAGTTATTGCCCTTGATTTAGTTAAAAATGCTATATTTTGCCTCGTTAAGACGATAGGGGTTTCATTGTTCATCCGATCTTTATCAAACTTTATCAGATTGTTAATATCAATGAAAGCTCAGAGAAGTTCGAAAACCATTCATATCGGACCAGTAACAGCAGAGTTATGACCCTTGATTTAGTTCAAAATGCTATATTTTGCCTCGTTAAGACTTTATTTTTTATCCGATATTTACCAAACTTTATCAGATTGTGAATGTCAATAAAAGCGCGGTCAAGTTCGAAAACCGGACAGATCGGACCAGTAACAGCAGAGTTATGGCCCTTGATTTAGTTAAAAATGCTATATTTTGCCTCGTTAATACGGTAGGGCCTTCATTTTTTATCTGATCTTTACCAAACTTTACCAGATTCTTTAGTTATGGCCCTTGATTTAGTTGATAAGCTGTATTTTGCCCAAAACTTTCAAAAAAACATAAATGGCAGTCTCTCGCTTCATTGATGTTATAAGAGCCATGTTAGCCAGTAGAGGGTCCACAGGCCCTCTTGGGCCTCTTGTTTTTAAGGTTTGATTTTGTAACAGTGACAGAAATGTCTGTAATGGATCAGGAATCGAATCTTCACCTGCTTCTTTTTAAAAAATAATGCATATGGCTTTTGATTTTTAAACACACATCATAATTTTCAGCATGAACAAAACAGAAATGTAGAACAGTCTTAACTTTTTTAAACACACATAAGCAAAGCAGAGAAATGTAGAATCCTAAACACAGAATGCCTTGCCGTGTTTTTCACACATTTGTCTTTCCCTTTTAACCAAGTGAATATGTTGCTACTTTTTATTTCAAATTTTAATATGATCTATTAAATACCATAAATTACATATTAACAATCCTCAATCAGTGTAGAAATGAACCTCTGTAACCTATTACCCTTTGTAAACACTGTACATATGAGCCGCAACACACGAAAACGTCCCTTTGGACGTTTAGACGACAACGTCATAACGTAACAATTTATGACGTCAGCCAGTAATCAATTAATTACTAATCAAATTTCTCTTCACTTCTGTGTTTTACCAAATTATTATATCCTAGGGAATATGTTTTGATTGTATAGAAAATGGTAATTGTTTATGTTTTTTGTTGTTATTTAATCAACGACGTCGTCCAAGACGCCAACATCAACGTCAAAATTAACGGTTAATAATACAATCTTTAATTTTCAAATTGAGATAAAATCACTATTAATTCAAATATCAACATAAAATAAAGAGATTTTTAAAGAGAAAATCACCGTGTTTCATAAACATCAAAAAATATAAAAAGTCAAAATTTTGTCTGAAGGGACGTTTTCGTGTGTTGAGGCTCATATCTATCAGTTTCCTCAAGTGGTGGTCAGGGCAGCAGGGGTGATGATTTGTGGCTGACAAGCGAGCATAGAATTCAGCCAAATTTTGGGATAAAATGTTAGACTGTAACGTTGGTTATAACTTTCTCATTTCTTGATATTTCTTCATCAGACTTTCAGTATATACTCATCATGACAACATCGACATGACCATACTAAAATATAATGGTCAAGGTCACACTGAAGATCATGATATGGGTTAAATACTCATTTTCTTCACAAAAAACTTAAAGTTGGTTATAACTTTCTCATTTCTTGATATTTCTTCATCAGACTTTCAATATATACTCATCATGACAACATCGACATGACCATACTAAAATATAATGGTCAAGGTCACTCAGAAGTTCATTATTTGGGTTAAATATTCTTTTTTTTTTCTTCACGAAAACTTACTGTTGGCTATAACTTTCTCAATTCTTTTTATTTCTTCATCAATCTTTCAATATACACTTGTCATGACAACATCGACATGGCCATACTAGAATATAAAGGTCAAGGGCACATTGAAGGTCATTATATGGGTTAAATACTGATTTGTTTCTTCAGGAAAACTTTGTCAGGCCAGTTTGTCAAGGTCATTTATCTGGGTCCAAAAAAATCTTGTTATATTGACAAAGCGCTGACAAGCGACACACGTGTTCTGCGGAACACCCATTTAGTTTATTTATTAACAACTTATGGATCCGCTACCAGTTTTGTTCAAATGGTGACCCTGGGGTCAAATTTGGCCACGCCCCAGAGGTCGCAGTTTTACATAGACTTATATATAGGGGAAAACTTTAAAAATCTTCTTCTCTAAAACTACTAGAGTCAAAGGTTTAATATTTTGTATTTACACTCAGCTCTACCAAATTTATTTGAATGGTGACTCTGAAGTCAAATTTGGCCCCACCCCAGTGGTCACATGTTTTACATAGACTTATATAAGGGAAAAACTTAAAAAATCTTCTTCTCTGAAACTACAAGAGCCAACAAACAGTTTAATATTTTGTATTTATATTCAGCTTATGGTCCTCTACCAAGTTTGTTCAAATGGTGAACTGGGGTCAAATTTGGCTCTGCCTCTGGGTCACATGTCAAACTTGGTTTGAGTGTTTATATTAATGAAACTTTGATTTATTTTAAAGCTAGCCAAACTTGAGCATAATACATCCATCCCTTGAAATAACAAGATCAACTGATAGTAGCCGTAGTAATGAAATGAAGTAATCAGATTGATAAATATCACATGGCCAGGATTAAAAAGTAATCATTGATATACAATTCTACATTTCTTTAATATTACAATATTATACACACATGCTAATATTGCACCCAGTCCAGTCCTTTAGTCCCACTATAAAAGTCAATGCCTTAAAATGGTATATCTTTTTTTCAAATCTACTATGGTGATGAATTTCGAAAATACATATATCTAGTAGATATTCAAATTATGAAGGCTCAAGGTCATGATTTATACTAATTAAAAAAAATCCGAACACATTTCTTCCACTCGAGGAGAATACATCATTCGGCGGGGGTAATCATTTCATCGAATTTGCTTGTTTGTACAAATTTATTCAAATAGTGACCCTGGGATCAAATTTGGTCCTGCCCCAAGGGTCACATGTTTTATATACACATATAAGGGAAAACTTAAAAAAAACTTCTTCGCTGAAACCACAAGGCTCTCATTTATTGCATTAAGCTTAAGCTTATGGTCCGCTACCAAGTTTGTTCAAAGGGTAATCCTAAGGTTACATTTTGGCCTGCCCAGTTTAAAATAGAGTAACATTGGGGAAAAAATCTGCTAAACTTACCAGACCTGTTTTATCTGACCCACTATTGTTACTGTTGCAAGTGTCTACAATGGACAGAGGTCATACAATGGACAGAGGTCATCAGGTGAGTGATGACTGCTCCTTACAAGTTTTACATTCGAGTTTACTGTTATTCCATTACTCACGTTTCAGAGCACGAGAGCCTTTGTAAAACTGATATACGCATGCATCTTCACAAGTGTAATATAATGTAACAATAAGTATCTGGCATGAGTTACTTTTTTTTTAGAATAAACAAATTTGGTTCTCCAATTTCTAAGCGACTAATAAATGTTAAGCGGGGCTCCGGCTCCATGGACACAATTTCTAGCATATAATTATGAGAGTTGACTTAAGGTCATTTATTTGTCATTTTCCTTTTTCTGTAAAAGGGTTGACTTGAGGTTACAGTCATATTGCCCATTTCTATATCAGTGTATGACTGGTTACCTTGATGTCTTAAAATGTATTTTTCTCGACAGGTAACGGACAAAGCGGAGGTGTGGCGGTTGTATGCTCAGTTACACAAGGATGATATGGACAAGGTATGTCTGCTTCTCTGACACATTTGTGTGCTTTACTCATATATTGAAAGGTGCACCTTCTGTTTTAATTTAAAAACACTTCAATTATGCATCCAATCTTTATCAAACTTGGCTAGAGTCTCAATAACAATGAAAGCTTGAACAAGTTCGAAAACAACCAATATTGGAAATAAACATCAGAGTTATGGCCCTTGAGTGAATGAAAACTGCTATAATTTGCTGGTCACTACTCAAACCCTTTATTTTACATCCGATCCTTTTCAAAATTTGCCAGAGTCTTCATATCGATAGAAGCTTGGACAAGTTGAAAACATTAACCAAAATCACAGTTTCAATTCACACCATAACCTAACTCACAGTTTCAAATCATACATTAACCTAACTCACAATTTCAAGTCATACATTAACCAAACTCACAGTTCAAAGTCATACATTAATCTAACTCTCAGTTCCAAGTCATACATTAATCTAACTCACAATTTCAAGTCACACATTAACCTAACTCACAGTTTAGTTTAAACTTATTTATTTTACATCGATTGTAACGAAAGCTCTATGAACTTGTTTGAATCACTCTCGATGTCTTCCTGGGTAGAACCAGTACTAAGCAATGCAGATAAAGTGTCTTGCTCAGGGACAACGCATATGGCAATGACGGGAATCGAACCCACGACTTTTGGATCATGGGTCCAACGCTCTACCACTAGACCACAGCGCTCCACAGTTTCAAGTCACACATTAGCCTAACAACTGTTTCACGTCATACATTAACCTAACTCACAGTTTCAAGTCACACATTCATTAACCAAACTCACAGTTTCAATTCACACCATAACCTAACTCACAGTTTCAAATCATACATTAACCTAACTCACAGTTTCAAGTCGCACATTAACCTAACAACAGTTTCCAAGTGATACATTAACCTAACTCACATTTTCAAGTCGTACATTAATCTAACTCACAGTTTCAAGTCATACATTAGCCTAACTCACAATTTCAAGTCATACATTAACCTAACAACAGTTTCAAGTCATACATTAACCTAACTCACAGTTTCAAGAAAAAAGAGTATGATAATGGACCTTTGGAAACGGCTGAGCACGACACATACGAAACTCATAGTTTCAAGTCATACATTAACCTAACAACAGTTTCAAGTCATACATTAACCTAACAACAGTTTCAAGTCATACATTAACCTAAAGCACAGTTTCAAGCCATATATAATTCATCAACCTCCATGTATGAGTCTTACTGTTACTTATCTTTTTCTCTACTACAGACATTACAGTATCTCCAAAAGGCACACAGATGTGTGATGCAGACGGCAAACTGGGAGAAGGACTTGGACAAGTGCCAACAAATTTCCCAACAGTCTTTAGAACTGGCAGACAGTAAGTTCCATAAATCAAAATAAACCTTAGGCAGTTTTTAGCATGGTGAACTTGTTCACCAAGGTTTAGTAACCGTGTTTTTTCAAGAATCCTAACTACAGCCTCACTGATGAATCGACGCATTGACTGAAAAAGATGACCCATATTTTAACAGGTGTTTCTTCTTTTCTAGAGTGGATACAACTAAGGTAAAGTCATTTAGAAATTTCAAATAATTTCCTCGATACATTGTTTAAGTTATATATTGTTTATGTAGCTATTTCATCTATTGCTGTGCGTTCTATAAATAGATCAATCATCATCATCACGTGATCTTGCGTAAAATGTATTCATACGCTGTATTGTTCTCCTAGGCAAGTGTATTGAGATTTGTAACCAGTTAATTTTAGAATGTATTTCTCTTGCATATCTCCCATCTTTCTTGGATTTATATATTTAAGAAATAAACATGGCCTTTACCACTGTAGGGATCCGTACACCGGATCTTGGTCAAGACCCCATTCACTAGTACGGAGTTTTGGTCAGCCATGTTGTAGAAAACGTACGGATAACAACAGCAAAGGTAGGTTAACCACGTTTTTCTCCTATTTTTGTTCATTTTATATGAATAATCAGTATTGCTATATGGTGCGGAAACATTTCCCCGTTCAAATATTACCGTACATTGTTGACATGTTACTTTAAATGCTACAATTCGGATCAAAGAAAAATGATTGCCGGTGCTGAAATTCGCCCAAAGTACACTTCAGCAATAAATATCTCATTAATTTTCAAGTTAATGAAAATTTTGAATTGGCAGATTTATTTGTTTTTCCAATATACGTGCATGTTCAAATGTTCAACTTCATTCATCCGAAATTTACCGAGATATGAATCGAAACAAAATTAATGATTGTGTACGGGGTCTTGGGCACTTGTGTACGGAGTACTGCAAATATTCTCTTTTTACTGTATGGAGTTTTGCTTAATATATTGTATGAAACTATGGTTTTAATGGTACTTGCACTACATGTAATACATAAAACATTCATTGAATGTTTGTAAACAGTCAATGTCTGAATCAACGTTGATTTCCTTGAACAGATATAATGCGAGCTATATAGATAATTAATATTAACCCATGCCGTTATCTATATCATGTGTTGTCAATTTAGTTTAAGAACCAACTTTACATTTCCTATTAACATGCTTAGGAAAGTTTGACATAGTTTAGATGTCGGTATGGGGCATAGAATTAAATTTTAACCTGACAGGCAAACTGTTTGAAAAAATACGGTAAGGATTTTTAACGCCTGTGGGACGTTTAATAATACTTTGACAACCATTCGTCTGTCTGCCCGTTCGTAGGTCATAAAACATATTGAAATTCACTCTTTAAATACGTTTTGAAAAGGTAGATCAATTGGAAGCATCTATCTAACTTTTTTATGACAGGGTTCAGTGTCCTTTCTTAGAAAGAAATTGGACGTAATTCTTCGAAAGAAAAATGAAATAAAATAAAAATGTTTATGCAATGCTCCAACATCATTAGTAGGTGAGGGGTGGTAAAATATCATATCATATTGTGCATACCAAATTCTACACATCGGGTTCTACATATGGGGTTCTACACATGAAGTTCATTTATTTCCAACGCGACAAACTAACTAAGGAGGCTGCCATTATTATAAACTACACCCAATCATAGCGGTTACATTCCACTTTATAATACAACACAACACATCAACATTATATATAATACTAATGGTGTTGTAAATGACAAAAAAAATTATATGACGTTAACTGTGGTCACAATGAGCTAAAATTGGACAACTGTATCAATTCTAACAGACAATAATATACGTCTGGAATTAGTTTGTAGTACGTGTAGTTATTTGGAATAAGTACGGAGTCTTTCTCAAGAATTACCCCTTTTAAGTTTTAGTTTTCTGCATTTTTTCGTCTTAACAATACAAAATGGCATAAGACATATAGGACCTAAATAATGTCTACGAATTACTACAAATATAAGTAAATAACATCAGTGCAGAGCAGCGAAAACAATCTTTGCATTGCAAAACCCCGTACAGTACATGGACAAGACTCCGTACACAAATCAGCATCTTTTTATATGAATTAGTTACGCTGGGCACGTTTTGTTTCGATTCATATCTCGGCCAATTTCGGATGAATGATGCTGAAATTTTGAACATGCACGTATATTGGAAAAACAAATAAATCTGCCAATTCAAAATTTTCATTAACTTTAAAATTAATGAGATATTTATTGCAGAAGTGTACTTTGGGCGAATTTCAGCACTGGCAATTGTTTTTCTTTGATCCGAATTGTAGCATTTAAAGTAATATGTCAACAATGTACGGTAATATTTGAACGGGGAAATGTTTCCGCACCATATAGCAATACTGATTATTCATATAAATGAACAAAAATAGGAGAAAAACGTGGTTAACCTACCTTTGCTGTTGTTATCCGCACGTTTTCTACAACATGGCTGACCAAAACTCCCGGTGTACGGATCCCTACAGTGTTTACAGTCTTCATATCATATTTAAAAGGTTTGGTCAGTAATGGTTATCGCATAAGCTACTATCCTTTGTAAAAAAGTTGTTGCTGCCCATTCTCCGGAATAAGATTTTTTAGCTTACTTTGTAGTACGCTGTGTAATATTCTTAAGTTTTTACTTCCCTTGCTATGAAGTTAAAATGACTGATTCGGTAGTAAAATAATCCTGAATCGTGTCGGCGAGACCGAATGCAAATCAACAATATCTGACTGGGTATATATGACGTCATTTGATCCCGAGTGACTATTTTTAGACTTCGGGTCTATTCGGACACTCCGGTTTTAGAATAAGTCCTTTATAGTTCATAAAAATTTATAAAGAATTGATAGCTCGGGAGAGCAGCAGTCCCGGAAAACTATAAAGTGAGCGAGATGGGTTCGAATCTGAGCAGTACCCAATTTTTTTTATTCTAATTATATTTTTTTTATGTAAAAGTTTGTTTAATTTATGCCCAATGGTCTTAAAAGGGGTACATCAGGATTTTTCTAGAAACATCTTAAATTATAAAATTGTTCCAGTTCACGATATAAAACACTATCAATCAAAATGTGAAACTATAACCATTTTGTTAATGTTTAAAGTTTCAGAACACCATATAGCTAGGGTGGAATCGCACGTAATATGCTGAAATTTACCCTAGTGCGTCACCTAGGATAGCACTTATTACTGTGCAGAATGAATTTCTTTGCAAATAAAAGATTTTGTAGGCTCATTATGTTTTGGTCATGTAGAATAAAAAATATTAATATTTGTCGAATTTTAATTGACACCAAGACCCCCATAAAAAGCCTGATGTACTCCCTTTAAGACTTAAGTCGGAAAACAAATTGTGTGTGTGTGTGTGTGTGTGTGTGTGTGTGGAGAGTGGGGGGATTTTTTAAAAGATTTTTACGACTTTTATCTATGCGTCAATTTGGTAGAGGTAGACCTCATCTGTTTTGAAACAAACTCGTAGAACCACAGTCCTGCCGCGTATTAGTGAATAGCTGTCAAACATTCGTCAATGTGCAAACGTGGAACAAGCGGGACTCAAACGTATGACTGTAGCATTGAGAGATATACATTACACAAACAAGAGTAGATCTAAACATAAATATGTTACCTTTTATTACAATTTTCAAATTACATGCAAAACTGATTGAATTTTATTCTGTTAAGGCCAAAACACAAATATGTTTAAAAACAAAACAAAGCAGCAAAAAAACCGAAGGGGTAAAAAGTTGTTATGTCGTGGGGGTAAAAGCGGCGATTCGGTTGGGTGAAGGGAAACAAAACACTTTCTTGTTTAGGCCTAAGGTAGTAAACGGAATTTACCGTGACTTTGGTGATTATTGTCAACAAACGATTTGTCGAAAATCACGTACAAATTACAATTAGGGATATGAATCGTGAAATTCTCAGTAGCATAGCTACCTATTAGGCCAAAAGGCCCGGGCCTTCACATCATGTTCACATACATGGTTGAACAATATAACAACGAAATAATTGTGTATGAACATCATGTTCACTCCGAGTTGTGAGATTAAATCACAACGGTATCCCGAGAACAGTGGTACTCCGAGTTGTGAGAATGAACTACAACGGTATCCCGAGACCAGTGGTATTCCGAGTTGTGAGAATAAATAACAACGGTACCCCGAGACCAGGGATACTCCGACTTGTGAGATTAAAATCAAATGAGCACAAAGATTTATAAGTTATGTTTTGTATATATGTGTAGTCTGTATGTCTCTGCTACAAGTTGTGTGTAAAATATATGTTCTTTTAGTTGAAGGTCACACTTTTTGGAACAAGGAAACTTCAGGGAGAATGTGTCACTTTACAGTGACATCCCATGTTTAAATTTGTATATTATAAATATTTGTGCAGCTGGGGATATGGCTGTCTTTCAGACTACACTCGTGTTCATTTGATTTTAATCATTCATGTTCAAATGATGACCCTGGGGTCACATTTGGCCCTGCCCCGAGGGTCACAAATTTACATAGGCTTGTAGAGGGAAAACTGAAAAAAATCTTCTTCTCTGGAACTGCAAGAGCCAGAGGTTTTTCTATAAGCTTATGGTCCTCTACCA
>JAWPHD010024386.1:0-19333 GCA_037043455.1 Cyrtodaria siliqua | reverse complement strand
GGTGAGGCGGGAGTGGGTTGGGGGGGAGGGGGCAACATATGTGTAAGAATTGACTAAAGGGGTGGGTGGAGTGGGCAACATATGTGTAAGAATTGACTAAAACAACACAGAAATATGTAAAAAAAAAAAAAAAGTTAAAAAAAAAAAGGTGTTGAGGTGGGTGGGGGGGGGGGGGGGGGGGGGGGGGTGGAGTGGGGGTAGGAGGAAGCCCATGCCCCAATATGAGTGAGTGAAGTATGAATAAGATGCATAATGCTATACGAAATCGCAAACCAAAATTATAGATATATACATGCTTACATGCAAACCCAGATCTGCCTTTATTGCAATTTTATGGACCATCACAATTTGGGTTCCATGTGAGCCCAGAATTTGCAGAAGACAACATTACTTATCCAACCCTTAACAACTTACTATAAGGAAACCAATTCCAAAATTTAGTTCAGCTAGGACAAGAAATGTAAGAGATATAGACCTGTAAACACAGCTTACACGCAAAATTTGATGTGAAACAGACACATTTTAAGGGCATCAGAATTTGGGTTCCATGGGAGCCCAGGGGTTACAGGAACCAAAATTACTTAAGCAGCCCTTAAGATAATGCTATAAGGAAGCTTATGGCCAAATGTGGTTGTACTAGGGTAAGAATTGTAAGAGATATAGACTTGTAAACACAGCTTACACGCAAAATTTGATGTGAAATGTGACACATTTTATCATAATTTGGGTTCCATGGGAGCCCATGGGTTACAGGAACCCAAATTGCTTATGCAGCCCTTAAGATAATGCTATAAGGAAGCCCATGGCCAACTTTGGCTGTGCTAGGATAAGAAATGTAAGAGATATAGACTTGTAAACACAGCTTACACGCAAACCTTGATGTGGGACGCCGACGCCGACCCCGGGGTGATTATATAAGCTCTCTTATTCTTCGAACAGTCGAGATAGAAAATGAGTCTTGACCTCTCCCTTCAAGGTCAAGCTTCTTGTCTTAAATACAAGCATTTTGAAATAATCAACAGGTCTGCGAAGACGGATTTTTAATATATTGAACGGTCTAGAAGTTCTGTCAACAAGGGAACAACATCATTGACGGACATAATGACAGATGGACTACGAAAATGATATTTTTTTAAAAAAAGGTGAGTAAAATGAAGGCCCTATTGTGTTTACAAGGCAAAAGTTAACAGAAGGACAACATGTCTTCCCATAAGCTCACCTAGCCTTTGGCCAGTAGAGCTAATAAAAACCATATAATACCTGGCAGTAATCCTGGTTCATCAACAATAAGAATATTCCGGTCTTCGCTAAAGTTGCAGTTGGATACATTAAACTTTTTTATCTGCTTTGTTTTATAATCGCTACTGCATATGATTCCGTATACTGGAATTTGTTCATGTCCTATTTTAAACACAGGTTTCTCATCCAAAGCCTGTGATATATCTTCATACATTGAAGCATACTGTGACAACTTTACTCCACATGCTTTTTTTAGTCTTGTATCACAGTTTTTGACTTGTTCTTGATTTATTTTGAACGCAGCAACATCTATTCTCTGTCCATCATAAACGACAAAGTCGTTACGCGATTTACCAAGATCACGGAAGAGTTGACCTTGTTGTGCTTCAACTGTGTTCTCACAGGGGTGTACACCATTTCTTACTTCAACTCTGCTTTCACAATTTGCAACAACGTGCGCACACGTAATACCAAACATTTCATTTGTTGGTGCCAGTTTCATCTTTACCTCCACATAGCAGCCTAAACTTCCATATCTGTATTCAATGTTCACACAATTGAGGTTCATCGTTTCATCAGCGGTTAATATTGCTCTAATCCTGTTCCCACCTTCACACCATTCTCCTCCAGCATGTTCATTTCTGGCGTCAACACGTTCAATGTTGAAACCATATCCGTATCTATGCTGACGAAGAAGCTGGCTTATTGCTATCTTTACTGGCGGGGTTGGATCCCTGTTGACATGTATAGTCAATTTCCCATAGAGTGTGCCACAACCGTAAACCTCCTCGATCCTGTTGATAAAAAGTGGAGAATAACTGTTCATTAACATTCCTGGTGATTTATAAACCTATCCAAAACAATAAACGTTCATTTACTCAATCAGATGTTGAAATGTTAGCGCAGAACAGATAACACTGTAAATACAAGGAATACATTTTTTGAAATGGAAAATATGTGCCGCATAATTTCGGACAACAACAAAAAGATTAATAAGAAGACAATGGTTTTTAAAGAAATATTTGCAAAGATTAAAAGACATCACTGAATCACTGACAATTAAAACAAATTAGCAACTTGCACATTTTAAAAGATGTTACTGATACATGTAATTAAAAAAAATATATAAAAATGTAAACTAAACGACAGTTGTAAAATTCAAAAGGCATGTTGTAATGTTCTACAAAGTATATTTGTAGTCTGAAAGTACGGATATAAGTATATAATATCAAGACTCAAAGGTGGGATTCGTTTACTACGTTTATTCTGCTACAAGGTTACATACAAACTAACTCATCATTGTACATGTTTATCATAGAATATCATAGCGGCCACATTCGCTCACAGAGTAATGGTGGGCGGAGTTATAGATAGCCGGTCAGTGCCCATTATTTCAGCAAGGACAATCTAACTATACAGTTTGAAGACAAGGGATGCAATCTTTCATGAATTATGGAGCAGAATTGTTAGTATATAGGTCAATATTTTACTATTACAGTTATGAACTAGATTTGGTTACAGGTTAAAGCGTTATGAATAGCTGGAGGTGACAAGGGTATGTGATCTTTATTCCGGAGCTAAGACAATGTTGTCACGCCATGTCTGCTTGATGTGCTGAAGACACTTTTGCAGTTAAGTCAAAATCACACCATAAAAAGTTGAGATTCAGAAATTGTACCGTAAACTGGATGTGAGTATCAACCAGACATGGCTTCTTCACTGATGTCTACTGTCTCCCGAAATATAGGTCGGCTTCTTCACTGATGCCTACTGTCTCCCGAAATATATTTCGGGAGACAGTAGGCATCAGTGAAGAAGCCATGTCTAACCAGACATGGCTTCAGTGAAGAAGCCATGTCTAACCAGGTCACCTATATTTCGGGAGACAGTAGGCATCAGTGAAGAAGCCATGTTTGGTTGATGAGAGGAAGACACTGCATAGATTGCGGAGGAAGTATATCACAGCGACAACAAAATGTGTAAACCAAATCAGGTCGAATTGAATTCGTTTTTTATAGTCGCATCAACAGCTAAGGTCATATGGTGACTTTCCAGCTTACATTGGTGGAGGAAGACACCAGGTGCCACTCTGGGCAATTTTCATACAAGGGAGGGTACGAAATTTGAATGTATAAAAGTTATCATGACCGAGGACTTGGCGAAGCTTGTAAATCACGTCACTATATATAAACAAAAAGTAGATATAAAAGTCGAAGAGGTAACATAGCATTCAAGGACGACAGTCAACCGCAAACACACCGAAACAAAGAACAATGTAAAGATGAATAAAATAAGATATCACAAACACAAAAGCGTTGACAATCCCGGGCTACCGCCTTGGAACGGTCAGTGGCAAAAATGCCGCTGGGGGTTTAAACAATGTTGTTTCTAGGGTGCACCAAGCCTCACTCTTACCAAATTGTCATCCCAATAAATGTAAATACAGATATCCTCACCAGGTTATAATCGGCATTAATAGGCAAAATAAGTAAAACACATAAATGATCATGTATATTACATAATATAAAAAACAAAAGCCTAGAAAGCCACAAAGTAAGTATTCAATGACATGGCAGAAGCGTTGCAAAATGATAGGTCATAACCTCTTTTGATAAACTTCAAGTTTAATAAAGATTGTATGAAAGTGATTATGACCAAGGATCTTACGAAGTTTGTAAATAACGTCACCATAGAAATCATGTTGTGATAATGTCCTTGTCGCAGAAGAGTTCTTAAATCACTTTTATATTTTAAAAGTAGATCAGGGTAACGATAATAAAATTTCGAAAAGGTTTTTCGAAGTATATGGTAACGGTAACCCTGCTGGAGTAGCTTTTTAGTTATACAAATATTACGAATATTAAAGTCTTCAACACGACTACACGCTCTACAGTGATTCTCATGTAAATTGGGATTCCAGCAAGTACACGTGTGATAAATTACACCAACAGTTAATCAATCCTTTATAATTCTTTCTTTAGCACAACACATATATAGCTTATTTCTGAACGACCGAAAAGATTTTTACCAACAGATTGAATTGAATTGGGTTTTAAGGCGCACCAACACATGAAAGGTTATATGGCGCCTAACAGGCATGAACATGCCAGGCTCATCCTCCATGTACATCGAGATAAAATATGGAAAATGGGCCTAGAACCTTCTCACCCTGAACTGCAGAGTTGCTGCAAATTCTATCGTAGAAACTCCATTTACGCTGGAGCCACGTTTATTGTTTTTCTGCCACTGCTCTTTTGATCTGTGCCGGATGGCACCTGAAACAATGCAGGGACTATGATGAAGACCTTTAATGAACATGAACAAAAAATGATAAAATGAACATGAATTTGGGGGGATTCTACCCCTCTGCCTACCCCTCCAAAGGGATCTGCAGTGGCCCGATTCTTTGCCCCGTGACCAAACGGGGCCCCCGGGAACCACACGGGGCATTACCAACAGATTACTGAGTTTATAGTGGTATTTACTGTTTTTTTCTAACATGAAATGTACGATACCACAACATAACTCCAAACATGTATATACTTTAAATACGTTTTCAATTAAAAGGAACGTTAACGCATGCAATACACTAATGTAGCAAGATGCAACTTGTGCTATTGTTGAAAAGTGTGTATGGAAAACTTCGGTTAATTTTGTGCGAGGAATGTTAGGCGTTTAATTTCATGAATTGGTTTACATTGTAGTTATTTTCTTTCAACAAGGAAATAACAAGTTGATTTGAAAGACATTATATCAAATTTTAAATATGCTATAAATAGTGAGACACCTTTTAAAAATATAGTTTTAAAGTTTGAGCTGCAACTGATAAAATATAATGGTATCTCTAAATGTATCGAACATGTATGTTAGATAGATAGATTCTTTATTTCCTCCAATGTACAGAAAAGGATATACATATAATTGTAACATATAATACAAATTTAAAATTTAACATTAGCGAACGTTAACGTATATATATATGTTTAATGGATCAAGACTATATACATACAGCAATACATGTCGATTAATGAATATTTTACAATTAGACTAAAGATGAGTACAGAATTTGAAATAAATACTATTTATATGAATCATATTTTGCTATGTATTACCACATGCATGACTCTTGCCGAATTGTACAGATTATATTATGTTTTAAGGAAACAATAAAACATATTTGAAACAAGTTAAAATAAAACCAACTAACAAACCACCCTAGGCAATATGATCAATTCTGTAAAATACATCCACACACTCAATTCTGTAAAATACATCCACACACTCAATTCTGTAAAATACATCCACACACTCAATTCTGTAAAATACATCCACACACACCCTGAAACTAGATCCAGTGTCTTGTTTTATTTACATATTTGAATAATAGGGTTGTTGCTGATTAGTGATTAACCATACATTAGTAATTGCATTTTTTGTGCTGTAGATGTGTATTAAGGTTTCATTATAATTATTTGTTCAATACGTCTCCAAAATCTGAGTCGAATTGGTCACTTTATTGTAAAAGGGTTATATAATAATAAGCATCGGACATTTCAAATTTCACTTTTATTTTGAAACAGATAATAAATAACCAAACAATTCAACACAAACTACCAAGAAATAACCAATAGAACCTCATGATATATGTATGTAGGTCACAGGGCTAGAACAAATAATATATATATATATATGCAGCCGGGCTGTGGTTTGAACCCTTCAAACGTGCCGTTGCTCTCCCAACTGAGCTAACCGGCCGGACAATACTATAGCAATATATCCTTTTAGATATTTATGAACCGACATACTATCCCTGAGGATAGGAATTCTTCCTCGAATTAGCACGGCTACAAAAAATCATTTGTCTGTTTACCGCAGTCTACTTAGTCAAGGGTCATGCCGGCGTCGCCAAATTTCACAGGTTAGAAATGTGTGGAGCCGGACCGGGGCTCGAACCCAGCTCCTACAAACTACTGTTCCGTTGCTGTACTGACCAAGCTAATCGGCTGGACACTGCTACATTAACCTACCCTGTAAGATCATTTCTAAACCGTGGCATATATTGTTATATATAGAATAGATCTATATTTGTTCCTTCTTCTTTTGCTTTCTTTATTTATTTTTACCACTTAGTCTTTGTTCTGTAGTCTCTGCATAGTTCAGCTGTGGACTTGACCATTGTTACCTGGAATGATAAAATACAATTAATTATTGATATTTTCGATGGTTTAACGTTAACCCTTTTTGCTTAAACATATTGAATGTTATTGTCAGAAACTTTAACTGTAACATTTTTGAAATGCCTGCTACTTTTATTGAAACGTCCGACTCTGCCAAAATTAGCTTATAAAATTTCAGTTATTTTAAATAATACACATAATATTGCATATTTTAACAAATATAAATAGTCAACCAATCAATTGCAAAATTTAGAATACAAATATGTAAGCTTTAAATTGGTAAGGTAAGTGTAATAATAATGTCTGACAACAGGTAGATACCATAGATTGAAACAAATGTAGATTAATATTGTTTTTGTTTTCGATAAACAACAAAGCTACATGCAATTATACTTCATGTCTAATAGCATTAAATAACAGGGATGAGTGTTTTAAATTTCGACAGAGAAACATTCCTTCAAAAAAGAATTATCTGTAATAAACCATAACACCAATGTTAAACCTTTGTCAATTTTGTAATGTTCGATACCAAATGTAGCGAACATTTCAGCGCATATTAAGCGTTTTACAGTGTAGTATCAATAAAATATCTTGACACTGCAATAAACACAACATTTATAAAATATTTCATCAACAGAAGATATACAGAATAGTAAATATGATGACTCACCGATTATCAAAACCCCGCCATGTGGCTGTATGTCCTAGGTTTTAACCTCAATTCCCACAACTTCCTCTCTTGTGACGTCAGTGTTTGCGTCGGAGTAGAAATTGACGACATTGCCACGCACTATCATACTTTTAATTAAAATTGGTAGCGAACATTTTTGTATCGGACATTTCATTGGTAACAATTATTCGTTTTTTGGACGGTGCCGTCACGTCAGGCAACCGTCCTATGTAGTGAGAAATCTGGCGCACTATAAACCAAAGATCACCAGATTACAGCGCGATAAAAGTAGTACCATTTCCAAGGCTGTAAATGGGCAAAAGATCCGCATACTGGCAAAATATTGATAAATATGTAAGTAAGCGTTGGTAAATATTAAGTGATTTTAACTTAAGTTTAAGTAATAGGCTGTTTTTGAAGGGATTTGATCCTGTACAAATTAATGCGCATATGTCTTATAAATAACGTAAACAAGCGTCTGCATGAGATTGGGGTGACGTACAGTACATTCCGAAATATAACGAAAATAGCAGGTGCGTAGTACGGATAATACCGAAAGTAGCAATGAATAGTTTAGTAATGAATCTAATAGAGATTATCGGTATATTATCAGTGTATGAAGGATATATATAACGATAAACGATAATGTTTATCAATTTATTTATATCATATATTAAAACAATTAGCATGCATACATGAAATAGATATATACCACATGTAATTTGATAATAAATAGAATTCGTGCCGTACCGTACATCATTTGTGTAACAGTTATCACAAATAAAGACGTAATAAGATTATTAAATAAATATCTCACATGAGGTCAATAACATGACCAATAAATTAATGACTTAAAATAACGTAACAATTCAATTGGAAATGTAAAGGTGTGACAAACACTTAGGCTGATTTGAAGTGGCATTCATAAATCTTAACACAGCAGAATACATGACTAATCAGCAATAGTTATACCAATAATAAAGATTATCCTTGGCAAACACTTGTTAATCTATGGGCACCTAGTCTGCACAATATTGATTTTGATATAATTAAACTTTTTTTTAATGATTACATTCATTCCATGCACATTTGAAGAGTAAATAATTCGATTACCATGATATTTAATTAAAACATTGTATCACATTACATCATGGTAACTATCAAAGACCGTTCATAAATTCGCGAGTAGAAGAGATTATATAACTATGTACCACAGACATCTCTTTATCAAACCATACAATTATTTTCATCAAAGACTACATGTATTTTTTTAAATACTTATTGTAATTCAATGAAGTTTGTTTTGTTTTAGCCATATCGCCACCGAAAACGTCTTTGCAGAAATCCTATATTTCAGGCGATAACTCTGTCATGCATGATTGAATCCGATTTGTTTTCGAAAGGAACCGAGCTCTCATGTATACGTATATTGTGACCAACTTTCTCTGACATTTTCATTTTTACAATTATTACCTGAGTATGATGGTTTCTTATGATATTGTTGTACACGTGGGCATTAACGCGTGTACTTCGATTAAAGATAAGGCTACAACATAGTTACAAACTGACGAGGTAGCGAACATTTCTTTCAATTTACTTCCGTTAATTAGTTTGACTTTCGCTCAATCTGTTTTCAGAAGCGTTATTATCTAGGTCAGGTATCTCTTTCAGATGATATTTACTGCATAGCGTTGTGATGCAAAGGTAAACATTCAGTATTACCTATATCATGTTCGGCATTGTATGTGTATGATGCCGTCTCGAACATTTCACTACACTTGGCGACAACTTTCAATTGTTAATATTTAAAAAAAAGCTCCGATTGTTTAAGGATCACCATTTTTCAATAGGCTTAGTGTAATATATTAAACATGTGTTACTTGTACATGTAATCAATTCAGTAGACGTATTGAGGGGCTGGCGTGGCGCAGTCGGTAGCGCGGCGGATTTGTAACCGGAGGCCCCGGGTTCAATCCTCCGTGGTGCCACTGAATTCCGTCGGTGTGTCCTTGGGCAAGACACTTTACCTTAGCCTCGTCCGTCGGATGGGGACGTAAACCGGGCGGTCCCGTGTATCGGTCTATCCTCCGAGCACGTTAAAGAACCATAGGAATCTATTCGATAATAAGAGTAGGGCAGGTTCCCGGATTCCTATGTATCCTTCCCCTCTTTCTGGGGCGGCTCTAAATAACCTATACTGTGTTGATGAGCCGTTAAACAACATTCAATTCAATTCAGTAGACGTATTGGAAAGAAAACAGCGACGGTATCTAACATTTCATCGGTCTTCAATTTAACTAGAATAAAAGGGAAACAAGTTCATACATCCCAAAATTACTGATGTAGTAGGAGTCTATATTTGTTCTCTTGCAATTCAGCGTGTGCATAGGCTGATCTTTAATAACATATTTCTAGCAGGCAAAGGAACGCAGAAATCCCAATTCATTTGAGAAAGAGTGTCTAGAGAAACGAATAAGTTGAGAAACATAGACCCCATAAGAAGTAGCTCGGGGAACATCCCCATCTAAATGGGGATAATTAACAATATCAAGTTAAGTTATAATTTGTAGATACCAGAAGGTTCATATTTTGCATTAATGCAAGCATACAGTCTGATAAGCTTTGAGATTATTACAATCAATGAAGACTTTCCATGTCAAAAGTAAATGCATATGACTTTCTTAAAACAATACTTACTGTAGTAAAGCAGACTGTAAATCCTTGGAAAGCTTTGGAAGACTTGGTGGTTTGGTGTTATCAGGTTCTTTCAGTTGTACTTTCGTATGGCGAAGAAGTCCATTTACTTCAAATTCCATTTTTTGCAAGATCTTGCACACGGCTAGTTTTTCCTTGATGTCGTCTTCGGTGTTCTGTAACAGACCGTTCAGATTTGTCACACATCTTGAAGAGAAGAAATATGCAACCGCTTTTGCATCTTTGGATTTCAACTTTAGCCAGTGATCGAAAGAGGTTTCTTGCAATAGTTTACCAAATTTCTCTTCATATCCAAAATGTTTCTCACCAAGTAATGCATTTATTAACGATTTAGAGAGCCCATATTTTGACGATGCATGATCACAAATATGGCATTTAGTTCTTCTCGCAAGGTACTCAATACATCTCTGAAAGATACGGTGTTCATCTTTAGTTTGGGTAAATGTCGGCAAACTGATTTTGGCTTTTTTACTTGGACTCCCACCACGGTCATACTCATCTTCCATTGGAGACTCGTATTCCATCGGAAACACATGTTCCATGGTAGACTCATGTTCCACAGGTGAATTATATTCCATTGGTGAATCATATTCCATTGATGGATCAGCTTCTATTGGTGAATCGGCTTCCATTTGCGACGATTCTGAATTACGCAAAGCATATTTGCGTTAGCATACTATGTTCGACTGCCAATATGAAACAGTTCAGGTAAATCATAAAAACCAATAGTATATACATGCGTGACATGTGGGTATTACACATGCATGGCAGGCGTGTATTACACATGCATGACATGTGAGTATTAAACGTGTGACATGTGGGTACTACACGTGTGGGTATTACACATGCGTGTCACGTGTGTATTACACATTCATGACATGTGGGTATAACACATGTGACATGTGGGTATTACACATTTGGGTATTACACATGCGACATGTGTACTACACATGTGGGTGCTATTATACATGCATGACATGTGGGTATTACAAGTGTGGTACGTGGGTTTTATACATGCATGGCATGTGGGCATTACACGTGTAACATAAAGGTTTTTCACATACATGACATGTGGGTATTACACGTGTGACATATGGGTATTACACATGCATGACAGATGTGTATTACACATGCATGACATGTGGGTATTACACGTGTGACATATGGGTATTACACATATAACTTGGAGATTTGTCTACAAAGTTTAGTTCAGGTTAAACAAATTTTCAAAGGTCACAGCTCAAACATATTCGTACAAGAGTTATAGGCCCTTTAAATCTTCATTTAATTACTAAAGAAACGTACTTGCTTTAAGTTTTAAAGCCTTAGCATTGTTAAATAATCAATAAAAGTAAAAATTAAGTTCCAGAATAAACATTTTTTTCATCGGAAAAAAAGAAATATGTATCAGAGAGTTATGGGACTTTTTCAGATATATTCATTGAATCATGCTGAAAATGTTTTATTGTGAAAGTTATTATCCACAATCAACTGCAAAAGGCAAGGTTAAGTTCCAGATGAAACCTTTTTGAAAGAGAAATATTTTTTTAAAAACATGAAGCAGAGAGTCATGGGTCTTTTTAGATATATCCACTGGATCATGCTGAATATGTGTACCAAGTTGCATTGTTGTCGACCTAATGGTATTAAAATTGAATATGCTTTATAAAAACAGATGCCGTTTCAAATGTTCCCTTGTTTGGTCTAGTTTAATGATGGGCAGCAACGAAAAAAACAACCATTCTGATAGGTCACCACAAAACATTGTAACCCATTTTCAATAAAATCTGCCAAGTGGTTTTAGAGAAGTCATTATTTAACATCCCTAAAGGCGTTCACGATTGAGCATTGAATTACATTCATACTGACGCAATGTCGTCGTGTGTTCAACTCTACCCCATTCCTCGCTGGCTGAATGTAAACAAGAGTGTGAATATACAGCCGTTCCCGATTTGAATCCGGATGTGCTTTAGGCTTATAAAATCAGCCAGCTTACAGTAGAATTGCTCGAGAGATTAATCTTGAATATGCTATTTCGAAAGTAGCAACTTCCATCATTCCTGGGGACGCCCAAAGTTATTTTCGGGGTGTGGAATACATCAACATCTAATAGCGAAAAGGTGAATCTTTAGAAGTACATGTACTCAGTGTTATGATACCGTTTTGGTCACGTGAGTCTTGTAGGCGGGGCGAGTGGGAGGTGTCATCTAGTTTCAATTCATTGAGTACTTCCATTTTATTGGACGGCGTCATCGGTTGATGCGTCAGACACCCATTGACACGAGCGATGTATTTCCATGCTCAATCGGGAACGGCTGTATATATGTAAAAAGTGTATCATTTTGTGGGAGTGGGGTCGTTGGTGGGGTGACATACTGATGAACATAATACCAAAATACCATTCCATACGCTTATCTGACCTTGACTAGTAAGCTAGTAGAGCTATAACATTACCTGCAGAAGAATCCAATATTTCGGCTTTGGGCATGAGATCATTTAGTGTCGCCTCATCACGCATACATTTCTGCACCTCTGAATTGATGTAATCCAACAAAGATGTGTCTGCTTCTTGTCCTTCTGTAGGAACACATCTCTGAATATACATGGCGATATTTTCCACAACTTCAATAACCTTGGCTTCAAGTAGATGTTGTATTCGTTTGCTGAGGCTGAGATCAGAAATGGCTAATTTGTCTTGGCTGTGATCAGAAATGACCATTTTGTCTTGACCGAGATCAGAAATAGCCATTTTGTCTTGGCTGTGATCAGAAATGGTCAGTTTGCCTTGCTGGAACTCAGACAATTCCGTAAAGAGATAGTTGTTGCCAGTTTTGACATCATAAATGATACAGTTGCACTGCTGCACTTCTGACAAGGATAATAGCTCCGATTTTACATTCTCGATTTCCTGAAAGAAATAATGTATTACAGAGTAGAGAGTATTTTGATTGGGTATAATGAAATTCCATGTTGCTCATGTTTGGGGATTTCCCATATTTGTATTGATTCAATTATTAATATGTTTTACATAATCAAAGCAGTGTCAGAGTAGCGGCATGTTTGACCTTGTAGGACTATAACAGTATCAGAGCAATCTCAGATCGGCGGCTTTGTTTGACTTTGTAAGATGACAACAGTATCAGAGCAATCTCATATCGGCGGCTATGTTTTGTAAGATGACAACAATCTCAGAGTGGCGACTACGTTTGACTTTGTAGGATGATAGCAGTATCAGAGCAATCTCAGACCGACCACTATGTTTGACTTAGTAGATACTTGCATTTAATAAAAGACCCACTTAACATCACCAGTACTGGTCCTAAAGTTTATTAAGATCCCATCAGGAGTATAAAAGACCCACTTAACATCACCAGTACTGGTGGTCCTAAAGTGTATTAGGATCACATTAGAAGTATAAAGGACCCACTTAACATCACCAGTACTGGTGATCCTAAAGTGTATTCGGATCACACCAGAAGTATAAAGGACCCAGTTAACATCACCAGTACTGTTCCTAAAGTGTATTAGGATCCCATCAGTAGTATAAAGGATCCAGTTAACATCACCACTACTGGTCATAAAGTGTATTAAGATCCCATCAGTAGTATAAAGGACCCAGTTAACATCACCAGTGCTGGTGGTCCTAAAGTGTATTAGGATCCCATCAGTAGTATAAAGGATCCAGTTAACATCACCAGTACTGGTGGTCCTAAAGTGTATTAGGATCCCATCAGTAGTATAAAGGATCCAGTTAACATCACCAGTACTGGTGGTCCTAAAGTGTATTAGGATCCCATCAGTAGTATAAAGGATCCAGTTAACATCACCAGTACTGGTGGTCCTAAAGTGTATTAGGATCCCATCAGTAGTATAAAGGATCCAGTTAACATCACCACTACTGGTCATAAAGTGTATTAAGATCCCATCAGTAGTATAAAGGACCCAGTTAACATCACCAGTGCTGGTGGTCCTAAAGTGTATTAGGATCCCATCAGTAGTATAAAGAACCCAGTTAACATCACCAGTACTGGTGGTCCTAAAGTGTATTAGGATCCCATCAGTAGTATAAAGGATCCAGTTAACATCACCAGTACTGGTGGTCCTAAAGTGTATTAGGATCCCATCAGTAGTATAAAGGATCCAGTTAACATCACCAGTACTGGTCATAAAGTGTATTAGGATCCCATCAGTAGTATAAAGGACCCACTTAACATCACCAGTACTGGTGGTCATAAAGTGTATTAAGATCCCATCAGTAGTATAAAGGACCCACTTAACATCACCAGTACTGGTGGTCATAAAGTGTATTAAGATCCCATCAGGAGTATAAAAGACCCACTTAACATCACCAGTGCTGGTGGTCCTAAAGTGTATTAGGATCCCATCAGTAGTATAAAGGACCCACTTAACATCACCAGTGCTGGTGGTCATAAAGTGTATTAAGATCCCATCAGGAGTATAAAGGACCCACTTAACATCACCAGTGCTGGTGGTCCTAAAGTGTATTAGGATCCCATCAGTAGTATAAAGAACCCAGTTAACATCACCAGTACTGGTGGTCCTAAAGTGTATTAGGATCCCATCAGTAGTATAAAGGATCCAGTTAACATCACCAGTACTGGTCATAAAGTGTATTAAGATCCCATCAGGAGTATAAAGGACCCACTTAACATCACCAGTGCTGGTGGTCCTAAAGTGTATTAGGATCCCATCAGTAGTATAAAGGACCCACTTAACATCACCAGTGCTGGTGGTCCTAAAGTGTATTAAGATCCCATCAGTAGTATAAAGGACCCACTTAACATCACCAGTACTGGTGGTCCTAAACTGTATTAAGATCCCATCAGGAGTATAAAGAACCCAGTTAACATCACCAGTGCTGGTGGTCCTAAAGTGTATTAGGATCCCATCAGTAGTATAAAGGATCCAGTTAACATCACCAGTGCTGGTGGTCCTAAAGTGTATTAGGATCCCATCAGGAGTATAAAGAACCCAGTTAACATCACCAGTACTGGTGGTCCTAAAGTGTATTAGGATCCCATCAGGAGTATAAAGGATCCAGTTAACATCACCAGTGCTGGTGGTCCTAAAGTGTATTAAGATCCCATCAGGAGTATAAAGAACCCAGTTAACATCACCAGTGCTGGTGGTCCTAAAGTGTATTAGGATCCCATCAGTAGTATAAAGGATCCAGTTAACATCACCACTACTGGTCATAAAGTGTATTAAGATCCCATCAGGAGTCTAAAGGACCCACTTAACATCACCAGTGCTGGTGGTCCTAAAGTGTGTTAAGGTCCCATCAGAAGTATAAGGATAGTAGCTTTCACTATATATACATGTGTAAACAACAATGGTGGCGCTGGCAGCCATCTTGGAGTTCGGATCACAATTAAATTTGTTTTGACACTGATCGAGTTTGGTAAAAGTGTCATCTCAACAATATCGTGCAGTTCTGGAAGGAATTGTTGCATCAACAACATTTCCAATGGTACACATCTTGGATTTTGAAAGAATTTTGCAGGATTTGAATTTCTTCTTGAAGATTTAGAGAAAAATCTATTACACGTTTTTCCTAAATAGATAAATGAAAACAAAGATGGCCACTGCCAGTCATCTTGGAAGTCTATTAAAAATTAAATTCATTTCTGACCCACTGCATGCTATCCCGATCCTCTCGATAAATCTCTCAAATCCAAACCTCTTGTTGTTCTAGAGAGGTAGCGATAACAACCATTCCTATTTTTAGCCTATTTTTATGTATGGTAACCATCTTGGATTTCACAGGTCACATGTGTAACTGCTGTCTCATATTGAAATGTAATACCCAAGATACAACTATAACCCAAGTTTGGTTGCTCTTGTACATACAGTTTGTAAGAAACTGACACAAACACGCAGCATTTACGTTAAATGTATGAAGTTATTTTTTGACCAAATGGTCAAGGTCACACCTGCTAATCCCGTTAAGACGTTAAGATGTACTACACAAGATACAACTTCGATCCACTTTTTGGTTGCTCTAATGCATGTTGTTTCTAAGAACTGACCTAAATGAAAAACATATTTGCCCTTCTACCAGAAGGTCATACTTACCACTACCCAAGAAACAACTTTGATCCAATTTTGGTTACTTTATTACTTCAAGTACTTTGTGAGATAATGTCCTAAATGCAAAACTTAATTAATGTAAAAAAGTAAGCTATTTGACCTTTGAATAAAAAAACTGTTTAAGTAGAGATGTACTATCCAAGATGTAACTATGACCCAGTTTTGTTTGCCCTGTTTCTATAGCGCATGACGATATTAAGAAACTGACCCAAACGAAAAACTTTAATGCAAAACTTCATCACTGACACTGCCACTGTAGCCGACGCTGTTGCCGGGAAAGTAAGACTTAATTTTCCGTTTTTCTTCCAAATGTTGGGACAATATACTAATACCCAATCTTGCCACTTTGATTTTGTCATGAAAGAGAATCAGAACAGATAAACCGGTCAATCGCTACATCCTATGTTAAAATATACATATTCAACAAACCTCTCCAATTTGGACATAGACAATAAATTTCGGGTGGTACCAGCTGGTCCCAACTGCTTCCTTTGTGAGTTCTGACCATTCTATTGATTCTGTTTTAATGGTTTCCTGGTCTGAGGGATCTATGTCTTGAACACCAAGTTCCACTTTCTGTAAATCTTCTGACGACACATTGTCGTTCGAGAACACTGCGACACTGAGTTGTTCTTGAACACATAGCGATTTTTCAAGTATCTGTTTCAACCATTCTTCACCCTGAAATATGGTCGATAAGCTCGCTGCATCTAGGAGAGAAATTATAACATCTTCTTTAATCAGGCCTTGGAAATCAGGTTTCCCTTCTTACCTCAGCTGATTGCTGCCTCAATGTAATGTCGGTTTGTTTCAAGTTTGCTGACCAGACCCTATTTTTCTATTGACTTAAAGTGTGGTGGGGTCAGGGAGCTGGATGTGGAAGCTTGTTGTTTGCACAGAGTGACCAGAAACACAAATTGCGTTGGCTTTATTTTCAGGAAATAAATATCACTCCTGGGGAGTATATACGCAGCGAGTGCATTAAAATCAGATCACTATCATACAAGAGTATATTCGTATCATACAAGCGCTATCTTTCGTACTACAGCTATTGATGTAGACGCTAACTTTTAGTACGATGATCCCATCAACTCGTAGCGTTCAGCATCAAAAATGCAGATAGTTTATAAGTGCTTTAGTTTAAATAGTTTAAATTATGTTGGCACATGTATATCGATATGGGTTTCACATTACCCATACATATGTACAGCTTTAGTATATTATTTTCTTGTTGTTGTTTTTGTGTTTTTTTTGTTGTTTTTTTAAAAATTTGATACTTTGATTATTTTTATACATACTTTTTACAAATTATGACAATGAAATGGAATAACTAGATACAAATAACACACTTTACGAAACTGAAAAGATAAGACTGATTATCGGGTACAACTTTAATAATATTTGTGTTTGAACTTGTCCGAGTTTCATGATAAGCCGCATAAAATAAACACGGTCAACGTTTGTTTATAAATTGCATTGATCAAACCTTTCATACTACGCACTAACCTGTTCTAGCAATGTACAGATTCCCGGGAGTGAATATAATTGTGTGTTCATATCGCAGCTGATAAATTCAGATATAAATACTTGTTTAAAATTTAAGTTAATTCACTTGACCAAATATTGTATCATTATTATAATAAGACTATATTAGAAACAAATATTAGCTCAACTAAAATATTAGCATTTACCTATAGTTCTTTTAAATCGAGGCACAAGTCTCTTTAAACGATCTAGGTAATACTTGAACCTCGGGTAGACGTCCGACGGATACAGGTACCGCACACCGGTTGCCATGATTCTAAATATGTCTGAAACCACAGGTAAAAACATAAAAGATCAAAATATATTAAAAACGAAAGTGGTGTTAATATTTGCCCGTTAATGCAACCAAAAGCCCGAGGATACTCTACAAAGAAATTACTTTGTATGATCTGCTCTGAATTATTGAGCCTCGCGATGAAAAGCAAAAGTGTTCTGACACAAATCAAATATTCAAATCAAATCCAACTTGTCAAAACTGTATATGATGATTCTGACCTAGTTTGATAATGATTATATGCAAAATGAAGTTGATAAAATAAAAAATATATAGCATTTTCGTTAAATCAAGTGTCATAAGTATAATGTGTAGCAAAATCCCCGGATGATAAAGTTATAAATTAAGATTCTGACCAAGTTTGGTAAAGATCGGATGCAAACTAATGTTTTAAGAGTGCTGACAAGGCAAACATATAGGATGTTTTGGTTAAAACCAGAGCCATAAGTCAGGTGTTTATTGTTTGATATTGATCGTTTTCTAACTTGAATCACATTTATGACATCGCATATGCAAATCGTGATAATATGTGATAGTACCAATTTTAATTTCAATTCAATTCTTTATTCGGCACAAACTTTACAATGTTTTTCGCCAATACAATATTGGTGGATACAATTCAATACAATACAATGAGAAGAGTATGTTGTAATGATAAAACCCTTTTCCCCCATACTTTTCGCATGCGACATTATGTACAGTATATGAGTTAAAATGTATGACAAGTATACAAATTACACAATTGAAATATTCTAACGATTTGTCTGTGCTGTAATTTACATTAATTAATATCATGCATTAGTATGATGATGTTGAAAATAATGAAGTAATTAAATAACATATTAAACAAATGAACACGATATGAGACTGATGCGTTACCAACTATATTATCAAAGTTATCAATCATAACTTAATAATAATAGTAATCATTACACTCAATATTAATCCTTACAGGCAAAATACCTATCTAAATGGTACATCCCATTGTTATCAATACGGTTCCCATTGTTACCAATACGTGACGCACTGTGTGTACTAACTGACCATAGGTTTCTTGAATTTTTACCAATTTGTGTACTAGTCAAAATTCCTAAGAATAATGTCACTTCAGGCCATGCTTGATTGAAGATACAGCTGATCTGCAAATTAAGGAGTTTATTGATTTGTTTAAATATTTATAATAACAAAAGGTAATGATCAAAACGACAAAAGATGCAATTTCCTGTGTTCTGGGGAGAAATAGTCTACTGTGGAATAAAAGTACGAAGTATACAAGAAGTATATAGATTAGAAAGAAAGAAATAACAGTAACAATGAATTATGAGCACCTACCTTGAATTACCCTTGCTCAAAACAGAAAGTAAACGTGTAGGGGCATCTGTCTGTTCAATCTGCAACACCCTCTTTCGAGTATCAGTAAGACTGACTTGTGATATACACGACAAAAAGCCGACCGTCATATATAACCTTACATGTGTTGAAAATGACGTAAAACACAATACAAACAAACAAACAAACTCATAACTGTAGTCTGGCGAAAAACTGTTAAACTGAAACTGTTTTTTCCACTTTCGTTTTCATTCGGTTGTTGGGTAAAAGCCG
>JAWPHD010024385.1:0-19334 GCA_037043455.1 Cyrtodaria siliqua | reverse complement strand
ATATATGCGTAAGAACTGAACATATATGCGTAAGAATTGAATATATATGCGTAAGAACTGAACATATATGCGTAAGAACTGAATGAATATATATGCGTAAGAACTGAATATATATGCGTAAGAACTGAACATATATGCGTAAGAACAGAACATATATGCGTAAGAACTGAACATATATGCGTAAGAATTGAATATATATGCGTAAGAACTGAACATATATGCGTAAGAACTGAATATATATGCGTAAGAACTGAACATTTATGCGTAAGAACTGAATATATATGCGTAAGAACTGAATATATATGAGTAAGAACGGAATATATATGCGTAAGAACTGAATATATATGCGTACGAACTCAATATGTATGCGTAAGAACTGAATATATATGCGTAAGAACGGAATATATATGCGTTCGAACTGAATATGTATGCGTAAGAACTGAATATATATGCGTAAGAACGGAATATATATGCGTAAGAACTGAATATATATGCGTACGAATTCAATATGTATGTGTAAGAACGGAATATATATGTGTAAGAACGGAATATATATGTGTAAGAACGGAATATATATGTGTAAGAACGGAATATATATGTGTAAGAACATAATATATATGTGTAATAACGGAATATATATGTGTAGGAACGTAATATATATGTGTAATAGCGGAATATATATGCGTAAGAACGGAACATATATGCGTAAGAACTGAATATATATGCGTAAGAACTCAATATATGCGTAAGAACTGAATATATATGCGTACGGACTCAATATGTATGTGTAAGAACGGAATATATATGTGTAAGAACGGAATATATATGTGTAAGAACGAAATATATATGTGTAAAAACGGTATATATGTGTAAGAACGGAATATATATGTGTAAGAACGGAATATATATGTGTAAGAACGGAATATATATGTGTAAGAACATAATATATATGTGTAATAACGGAATATATATGTGTAGGAACGTAATATATATGTGTAATAGCGGAATATATATGCGTAAGAACGGAACATATATGCGTAAGAACTGAATATATATGCGTAAGAACTGAATATATATGCGTAAGAACTGAATATATATGCGTACGGACTCAATATGTATGTGTAAGAACGGAATATATATGTGTAAGAACGGAATATATATGTGTAAGAACGAAATATATATGTGTAAAAACGGTATATATGTGTAAGAGCTGAATATATATGTGTAAGAACTGAATATATATGCGTAAGAACTGAATATATGAACTGAATATATGCGTAAGAACTGAATATATATGCGTAAGAACTGAATATATATGCGTAAGAACTGAACATATATGCGTAAGAACTGAATATATATGCGTACGAACTGAATATATATGCGTAAGAACTGAACATATATGTGTAAGAACATAATATATATGTGTAATAACGGAATATATATGCGTAGGAACGTAATATATATGTGTAATAACGGAATATATATGTGTAGGAACGTAATATATATGTGTAATAGCGGAATATATATGCGTAAGAACGGAACATATATGCGTAAGAACTGAATATATATGCGTAAGAACTGAACATATATGCGTAAGAACTGAATAAATATATATGCGTAAGAACTGAATATATATGCGTAAGAACTGAACATATATGCGTAAGAACTGAATATATATGCGTAAGAACTGAACATATATGCGTAAGAACTGAATATATATGCGTAAGAACGGAATATATATGCGTAAGAACGGAATATATATGCGTAAGAACGGAATATATATGTGTAAGAACGGAATATATATGTGTAAGAACGGAATATATATGTGTAAGAACATTATATATATGTGTAATAACGGAATATATATGTGTAGGAACGTAGTATAAATGTGTAATAGCGGAATATATATGTGTAAGAACTGAATATATATGCGTAAGGACTGAATATATATGCGTAAGAACTGCATATATATGTGTAAGAACTGAATATATATTCGTAAGAACTGAATATATATGCGTAAGAACTGGATATATATGCGTAAGAACTGAATATGTATGCGTAAGTACTGAATATATATGCTTAAGAACTGAATATATATGCGTAAGAACTGAATATATATGTGTAAGCACGGAATATATATGTGTAAGAACTGAATATATATGCGTAAGAACTGAATATATATGCGTAAGAACTGAATATATATGCGTAAGAACTGAACATATATGCGTAAGAACTGAATATATATGCGTAAGAACTGAATATATATGCGTAAGAACTGAATATATAGGTGTAAGAACTGAATATATATGTGTAAGAACTGAATATATATGCGTAAGAACTGAATATAAATGCGTAAGAACTGGATATATATGCGTAAGAACTGAATATGTATGCGTAAGAACTGAATATATATGCTTAAGAACTGAATATATACGCTTAAGAACTGAATATATATGCGTAAGAACTGAATATATATGCGTAAGCACGGAATATATATGTGTAAGAACGGAATATATATGTGTAAGAACGGAATATATATGCGTAAGAACGGAATATATATGCGTAAGAACGGAATATATATGTGTAAGAACGGAATATATATGCGTAAGAACGGAATATATGTATAAGAACGGAATATATATTTGTAAGAACGGAATATATATGTGTAAGAACGGAATATATGTGTGTAAGAACGGAATATATATGTGTAAGAACGGAATATATGTGTAAGAACTGAATATGTATGCGTAAGAACTGAATATATATGCGTAATAACTGAACATATATGCGTAAGAACTGAACATATATGCGTAATAACTGAACATATATGCGTAAGAACTGAATATATATGCGTAAGAACTAAATATATATGCGTAAGAACTGAACATATATGCGTAAGAACTGAATATATATGCGTAAGAACTGAACATATATGCGTAAGAACTGAATATATATGCGTAAGAACTGAACATATATGCGTAAGAACTGAACATATATGCGTAAGAACTGAATATATATGTGTAAGAACTGAATATATGCGTAAGAACTGAATACATATGCGTAAGAACTGAATATATATGCGTAAGAACTGAACATATATGCGTAAGAACTGAACATATATGCGTAAGAACAGAATATATATGCGTAAGAACTGAACATATATGTGTAAGAACTGAACATATATGCGTAAGAACTGATTATATATGCGTAAGAACTGAATATATATGCGTAAGAACTGAATATATATGCGTAAGAACTGAATATATATGCGTACGAACTTAATATGTATGCGTAAGAACTGAATATATATGTGTAAGAACTGAACATATATGCGTAAGAACGGAATATATATGTGTAAGAACGGAATATATATGTGTAAGAACATAATATATATGTGTAATAACGGAATATATATGTGTAGGAACGTAATATATATGTGTAATAGCTGAATATATATGCTTAAGAACGGAACATATATGCGTAAGAACTGAATATATATGCGTAAGAACTCAATATATGAGTAAGAACTGAACATATATGCGTAAGAACTGAATATATATGCGTAAGAACTGAACATATATGCGTAAGAACTGAACATATATGCGTAAGAACTGAATGAATATATATGCGTAAGAACTGAATATATATGCGTAAGAAATGAACATATATGCGTAAGAACTGAACATATATGCGTAAGAATTGAATATATATGCATAGGAACTGAACATATATGCATAAGAACTGAACATATATGCGTAAGAACTGAATGAATATATATGCGTAAGAACTGAATATATATGCGTAAGAACTGAACATATATGCGTAAGAACTGAACATATATGCGTAAGAACTGAACATATATGCGTAAGAATTAAATATATATGCGTAAGAACTGAACATATATGCGTAAGAACTGAATGAATATATATGCGTAAGAACTGAATATATATGCGTAAGAACTGAACATATATGCGTAAGAACAGAACATATATGCGTAAGAACTGAACATATATGCGTAAGAATTGAATATATAAGCGTAAGAACTGAACATATATGCGTAAGAACTGAATATATATGCTTAAGAACTGAATATATATGCGTACGAACTCAATATGTATGCGTAAGAACTGAATATATATGCGTAAGAACGGAATATATATGCGTTCGAACTGAATATGTATGCGTAAGAACTGAATATATATGCGTAAGAACGGAATATATATGCGTAAGAACTGAATATATATGCGTACGAATTCAATATGTATGTGTAAGAACGGAATATATATGTGTAAGAACGGAATATATATGTGTAAGAACGGAATATATATGTGTAAGAACGGAATATATATGTGTAAGAACATAATATATATGTGTAATAACGGAATATATATGTGTAGGAACGTAATATATATGTGTAATAGCGGAATATATATGCGTAAGAACGGAACATATATGCGTAAGAACTGAATATATATGCGTAAGAACTCAATATATGCGTAAGAACTGAACATATATGCGTAAGAACTGAATATATATGCGTAAGAACTGAACATATATGCGTAAGAACTGAATGAATATATATGCGTAAGACCTGAATATATATGCGTAAGAACTGAACATATATGCGTAAGAACTGAACATATATGCGTAAGAACTGAACATATATGCGTAAGAATTGAATATATATGCGTAAGAACTGAACATATATGCGTAAGAACTGAATATATATGCGTAAGAACTGAACATATATGCGTAAGAACTGAATGAATATATATGCGTAAGAACTGAATATATATGCGTAAGAACTGAACATATATGCGTAAGAACTGAATATATATGTGTAAGAACGGAATATATATGCGTAAGAACGGAATATATATGCGTAAGAACGGAATATATATGTGTAAGAACGGAATATATATGTGTAAGAACGGAATATATATGTGTAAGAACATAATATATATGTGTAATAACGGAATATATATGTGTAGGAAAGTAATATATATGTGTAATAGCGGAATATATATGTGTAAGAACTGAATATATATGCGTAAGAACTGAATATATATGCGTAAGAACTGAATATATATGTGTAAGAACTGAATATATATTCGTAAGAACTGAATATATATGCGTAAGAACTGGATATATATGCGTAAGAACTGAATATGTATGCGTAAGAACTGAATATATATGCTTAAGAACTGAATATATATGCGTAAGAACTGAATATATATGTGTAAGCACGGAATATATATGTGTAAGAACTGAATATATATGCGTAAGAACTGAATATATATGCGTAAGAACTGAATATATATGCGTAAGAACTGAACATATATGCGTAAGAACTGAATATATATGCGTCAGAACTGAATATGTATGCATAAGAACTAACTATATATGCGTAAGAACTGAACATATATGCGTAAGAACTGAACATATATGCGTAATAACTGAACATATAGGCGTAAGAACTGAATATATGAGTAAGAACTGAATATATATGCGTAAGAACTGAATATATATGCGTAAGAACTGAATATATATGCGTAAGAACTGAACATATATGCGTAACAACTGAATATATATGCGTAAGAACTGAACATATATGCGTAAGAACTGAATATATATGCGTAAGAACTGAACATATATGCGTAAGAACTGAACATATATGCGTAATAACTGAACATATATGCGTAAGAACTGAATATATATGCGTAAGAACTGAATATATGCGTAAGAACTGAATATATATGCGTAAGAACTGAATATATATGCATAAGAATTGAACATATATGCGTAAGAACTGAATATATATGCGTAATAACTGAACATATATGCGTAAGAACTGAACATATATGCGTAAGAACTGAATATATATGCGTAAGAACGGAATATATATGTGTAAGAACGGAATATATATGTGTAAGAACGGAATATATATGTGTAAGAACTGAATATATATGTGTAATAACGGAATATATATGTGTAGGAACGTAATATATATGTGTAATAGCGGAATATATATGTGTAAGAACTGAATATATATGCGTAAGAACTGAATATATATGCGTAAGAACTAAATATATATGTGTAAGAACTGAATATATATTCGTAAGAACTGAATATATATGCGTAAGAACTGGATTTATATGCGTAAGAACTGAATATGTATGCGTAAGAACTGAATATATAAGCTTAAGAACTGAATATATATGCGTAAGAACTTAATATATATGTGTAAGCACGGAATATATATGTGTAAGAACTGAATATATATGCGTAAGAACTGAATATATATGCATAAGAACTGAACATATATGCGTAAGAACTGAACATATAAGCGTAAGAACTGAATATATATGCGTAAGAACTGAATATATATGCGTAAGAACTGAATATATATGTGTAAGAACTGAATATATATGTGTAAGAACTGAATATATATGCGTAAAAACTGAATATAAATGCTTAAGAACTGGATATATATGCGTAAGAACTGAATATGTATGCGTAAGAACTGAATATATATGCTTAAGAACTGAATATATATGCTTAAGAACTGAATATATATGCGTAAGAACTGAATATATATGCGTACGCACCGAATATATATGTGTAAGAACGGAATATATATGTGTAAGAACGGAATATATATGCGTAAGAACGGAATATATATGCGTAAGAACGGAATATATATGTGTAAGAACGGAATATATATGCGTAAGAACGGAATATATGTGTAAGAACGGAATATATATGTGTAAGAACGGAATATATATGTGTAAGAACGGAATATATGTGTGTAAGAACGGAATATATATGTGTAAGAACGGAATATATGTGTAAGAACTGAATATGTATGCGTAAGAACTGAATATATATGCGTAAGAACTGAACATATATGCGTAATAACTGAACATATATGCGTAAGAACTGAATATATATGCGTAAGAACTAAATATATGCGTAAGAACAGAATTTTTATGCGTAAGAACTAAATATATATGCGTAAGAACTGAACATATATGCGTAAGAACTGAATATATATGCGTAAGAACTGAACATATATGCGTAAGAACTGAATATATATGCGTAAGAACTGAACATATATGCGTAAGAACTGAACATATATGCGTAAGAACTGAATATATATGCGTAAGAACTGAATATATGCGTAAGAACTGAATATTTATGCGTAAGAACTGAATATATATGCGTAAGAACTGAACATATATGCGTAAGAACTGAATATATATGCGTAAGAACTTAACATGTATGCGTAAGAACTGAGTATATATGCGTAAGAACTGAACATATATGCGTAAGAACTGAACATATATGCGTAAGAACTGAATATATATGCGTAAGAACTGAATATATATGCGTAAGAACGGAATATATATGTGTAAGAACGGTATATATGTGTAAGAACTGAATATATATGTGTAAGAACTGAATATATATGTGTAAGAACTGAACATATATGCGTAAGAACTGAATATATATGCGTAAGAACTGAATATATATGCGTAATAACTGAACATATATTCGTAAGAACTGAACATATATGCGTAAGAACTGAATATATATGCGTAAGAACGGAATATATATCCATAAGAACGGAATATATATGCGTAAGAACTGAATATATATGCGTACGAACTCAATATGTATGCGTAAGAACTGAATATATGCGTAAGAACTGAATATATATGCGTACGAACTCAATATGTATGTGTAAGAACGGAATATATATGTGTAAGAACGGAATATATATGTGTAAGAACGGAATATATATGTGTAAGAACGGTATATATGTGTAAGAACTGAATATATATGTGTAAGAACTGAATATATATGTGTAAGAACTGAATATATATGCGTAAAACTGAATATATATGCGTAAGAACTGAACATATATGCGTAAGAACTGAATATATATGCGTAAGAACTGAATATATATGCTTAAGAACTGAATATATATGCGTAAGAACTGAATATATATGCGTAAGAACTGAATATGTATGCGTAAGAACTGAATATATATGCGTAAAAACTGAATATAAATGCTTAAGAACTGGATATATATGCGTAAGAACTGAATATGTATGCGTAAGAACTGAATATATATGCTTAAGAACTGAATATATATGTGTAAGAACGGAATATATATGCGTAAGAACGGAATATATATGTGTAAGAACGGAATATATATGCGTAAGAACGGAATATAGATGCGTAAGAACGGAATATATATGTGTAAGAACGGAATATATATGCGTAAGAACGGAATATATGTGTAAGAACGGAATATATATGTGTAAGAACGGAATATATATGTGTAAGAACGGAATATATGTGTGTAAGAACGGAATATATATGTGTAAGAACGGAATATATGTGTAAGAACTGAATATGTATGCGTAAGAACTGAATATATATGCGTAAGAACTGAACATATATGCGTAATAACTGAACATATATGAGTAAGAACTGAATATATATGCGTAAGAACTGAATATATATGCGTAAGAACTGAACATATATGCGTAAGAACTGAATATATATGCGTAAGAACTGAACATATATGCGTAAGAACTGAACATATATGCGTAAGAACTGAATATATATGCGTAAGAACTGAATATATATGCGTAAGAACGGAATATATATGCGTAAGAACTGAATAAATATGCGTACGAACTTAACATGTATGCGTAAGAACTGAATATATATGCGTAAGAACTGAACATATATGCGTAAGAACTGAACATATATGCGTAAGAACTGAATATATATGCGTAAGAACTGAATATATATGCGTAAGAACGGAATATATATGCGTAAGAACTGTATATATATGCGTACGAACTTAATAGGTATGCGTAAGAACTGAATATATATGCGTAAGAACGGAATATATATGCGTTATAACTGAATATATATGCGTACGAACTCAATATGTATGTGTAAGAACGGAATATATATGTGTAAGAACGGAATATATATGTGTAAGAACTGAATATATATGCTGAGAACTGAACATATATGCGTAAGAACTGAACATATATGCGTAATAACTGAACATATATGCGTCAGAACTGAATATATATGCGTAAGAACTGAATATATGCGTAAGAACTGAATATATATGCGTAAGAACTGAATATATATGCGTAAGAACTGAACATATATGCGTAAGAACTGAATATATATGCGTAAGAACTGAACATATATGCGTAAGAACTGAACATATATACATAAGAACTGAATATATATGCGTAAGAACTGAATATGTATGCGTAAGAACTGACTATATATGCGTAAGAACTGAACATATATGCGTAAGAACTGAACATATATGCGTAATAACTGAACATATATGCGTAAGAACTGAATACATGAGTAAGAACTGAATATATATGCGTAAGAACTGAATATATATGCGTAAGAACTGAATATATATGCGTAAGAACTGAACATATATGCGTAAGAACTGAATATATATGCGTAAGAACTGAACATATATGCGTAAGAACTGAATATATATGCGTAAGAACTGAACATATATGCGTAAGAACTGAACATATATGCGTAATAACTGAACATATATGCGTAAGAACTGAATATATATGCGTAAGAACTGAATATATGCGTAAGAACTGAATATATATGCGTAAGAACTGAATATATATGCATAAGAACTGAACATATATGCGTAAGAACTGAATATATATGCGTAATAACTGAACATATATGCGTAAGAACTGAACATATATGCGTAAGAACGGAATATATATGCGTAAGAACGGAATATATATGCGTAAGAACGGAATATATATGCGTAAGAACTGAATATATATGCGTACGAACTCAATATGTATGCATAAGAACTGAATATATGCGTAAGAACTGAATATATATGCGTACGAACTCAATATGTATGTGTAAGAACGGAATATATATGTGTAAGAACGGAATATATATGTGTAAGAACGGAATATATATGTGTAAGAACGGTATATATGTGTAAGAACTGAATATATATGTGTAAGAACTGAATATATATGTGTAAGAACTGAATATATATGCGTAAAACTGAATATATATGCGTAAGAACTGAACATATATGCGTAAGAACTGAATATATATGCGTAAGAACTGAATATATATGCTTAAGAACTGAATATATATGCGGAAAAACTGAATATATATGCGTAAGAACTGAATATGTATGCGTAAGAACTGAATATATATGCGTAATAACTGAATATATATGCGTAAGAACTGAACATATATGCGTAAGAACTGAACATATATGCGTAATAACTGAACATATATGCGTAAGAACTGAATATATATGCGTAAGAACTGAATATATGCGTAAGAACTGAATATATATGCATAAGAACTGAACATATATGCGTAAGAACTGAATATATATGCTTAAGAACTGAACATATATGCGTAAGAACTGAATATATATGCGTAAGAACTAAATAAATATGCATAAGAACTGAATATATATGCGTAAGAATTGAACATATATGCGTAAGAACTGAATATATGCGTAAGAACTGAATATATATGCGTAAGAACTGAATATATATGCGTACGAACTCAATATGTATGCATAAGAACTGAATATATATGCGTAAGAACGGAATATATATGCGTAAGAACTGAATATATATGCGCACGAACTCAATATGTATGTGTAAGAACGGAATATATATATGTAAGAACGGAATATATATGTGTAAGAATGGAATATATATGTGTAAGAACGGAATATATATGCGTAAAACTGAATATATATGGGTAAGAACTGAACATATATGCGTAAGAACTGAATATATAGCGTAAGAACTGAATATATATGCTTAAGAACTGAATATATATGCGTAAGAACTGATTATGTATGCGTAAGAACTGAATATATATGCATAAGAACTGAATATATATGCGTACGAACTCAATATGTATGTGTAAGAACGGAATATATATGTGTAAGAACGGAATATATATGTGTAAGAACGGAATATATATGTGTAAGAACGGTATATATGTGTAAGAACTGAATATATATGTGTAAGAACTGAATATATATGTAAGAACTGAATATATATGCGTAAAACTGAATATATATGCCTAAGAACTGAACATATATGCGTAAGAACTGAATATATATGCGTAAGAACTGAATATATATGCTTAAGAACTGAATATATATGCGTAAGAACTGAATATATATGCGTAAGAACTGAATATATATGCGTAAGAACTGAATATGTATGCGTAAGAACTGAATATATATGCGTAAGAACTGAATATATATGCGTAAGAACTGAACATATATGCGTAAGAACTGAACATATATGCGTAATAACTGATCATATATGCGTAAGAACTGAATATATATGCGTAAGAACTGAATATATGCGTAAGAACTGAATATATATGCGTAAGAACTGAATATATATGCGTAAGAACTGAACATATATGCGTAAGAACAGAATATATATGCGTTAGAACTGAACATATATGCGTAAGAACTGAATATATATGCGTAAGAACTGAACATATATGCGTAAGAACTGAACATATATGCGTAATAACTGAACATATATGCGTAAGAACTGAATATATATGCGTAAGAACTGAATATATGCGTAAGAACTGAATATATATGCGTAAGAACTGAACATATATGCGTAAGAACTGAATATATATGCGTAGGAACTGAACATATATGCGTAAGAACTGTACATAGATGCGTAATAACTGAACATATATGCGTAAGAACTGAACATGTATGCGTAAGAACTCAATATATATGTGTAAGAACTGAATATATATGCGTAAGAACTGAATATATATGGGTAAGAACTGGATATATATGCGTAAGAACTGAATATGTATTCGAAAGAACTGAATATATATGTGTAAGAACTGAATCTATATGTGTAAGAACTGAATATATATGCGTAAAACTGAATATATATGCGTAAGAACTGAACATATATGCGTAAGAACTGAATATATGTGTAAGAACTGAATCTATATGCGTAAGAACTGAATATATATGCGTAAGAACTGAATATATATGCATAAGAACTGAACATATATGCGTAAGAACTGAATATATATGCGTAATAACTGAACATATATGCGTAAGAACTGAACATATATGCGTAAGAACGGAATATATATGCGTAAGAACGGAATATATATGCGTAAGAACGGAATATATATGCGTAAGAACTGAATATATATGCGTACGAACTCAATATGTATGCATAAGAACTGAATATATGCGTAAGAACTGAATATATATGCGTACGAACTCAATATGTATGTGTAAGAACGGAATATATATGTGTAAGAACGGAATATATATGTGTAAGAACGGAATATATATGTGTAAGAACGGTATATATGTGTAAGAACTGAATATATATGTGTAAGAACTGAATATATATGTGTAAGAACTGAATATATATGCGTAAAACTGAATATATATGCGTAAGAACTGAACATATATGCGTAAGAACTGAATATATATGCGTAAGAACTGAATATATATGCTTAAGAACTGAATATATATGCGGAAAAACTGAATATATATGCGTAAGAACTGAATATGTATGCGTAAGAACTGAATATATATGCGTAATAACTGAATATATATGCGTAAGAACTGAACATATATGCGTAAGAACTGAACATATATGCGTAATAACTGAACATATATGCGTAAGAACTGAATATATATGCGTAAGAACTGAATATATGCGTAAGAACTGAATATATATGCATAAGAACTGAACATATATGCGTAAGAACTGAATATATATGCTTAAGAACTGAACATATATGCGTAAGAACTGAATATATATGCGTAAGAACTAAATAAATATGCATAAGAACTGAATATATATGCGTAAGAATTGAACATATATGCGTAAGAACTGAATATATGCGTAAGAACTGAATATATATGCGTAAGAACTGAATATATATGCGTACGAACTCAATATGTATGCATAAGAACTGAATATATATGCGTAAGAACGGAATATATATGCGTAAGAACTGAATATATATGCGCACGAACTCAATATGTATGTGTAAGAACGGAATATATATATGTAAGAACGGAATATATATGTGTAAGAATGGAATATATATGTGTAAGAACGGAATATATATGCGTAAAACTGAATATATATGGGTAAGAACTGAACATATATGCGTAAGAACTGAATATATAGCGTAAGAACTGAATATATATGCTTAAGAACTGAATATATATGCGTAAGAACTGATTATGTATGCGTAAGAACTGAATATATATGCATAAGAACTGAATATATATGCGTACGAACTCAATATGTATGTGTAAGAACGGAATATATATGTGTAAGAACGGAATATATATGTGTAAGAACGGAATATATATGTGTAAGAACGGTATATATGTGTAAGAACTGAATATATATGTGTAAGAACTGAATATATATGTAAGAACTGAATATATATGCGTAAAACTGAATATATATGCCTAAGAACTGAACATATATGCGTAAGAACTGAATATATATGCGTAAGAACTGAATATATATGCTTAAGAACTGAATATATATGCGTAAGAACTGAATATATATGCGTAAGAACTGAATATATATGCGTAAGAACTGAATATGTATGCGTAAGAACTGAATATATATGCGTAAGAACTGAATATATATGCGTAAGAACTGAACATATATGCGTAAGAACTGAACATATATGCGTAATAACTGATCATATATGCGTAAGAACTGAATATATATGCGTAAGAACTGAATATATGCGTAAGAACTGAATATATATGCGTAAGAACTGAATATATATGCGTAAGAACTGAACATATATGCGTAAGAACAGAATATATATGCGTTAGAACTGAACATATATGCGTAAGAACTGAATATATATGCGTAAGAACTGAACATATATGCGTAAGAACTGAAAGTATATGCGTAATAACTGAACATATATGCGTAAGAACTGAATATATATGCGTAAGAACTGAATATATGCGTAAGAACTAAATATATATGCGTAAGAACTGAACATATATGCGTAAGAACTGAATATATATGCGTAGGAACTGAACATATATGCGTAAGAACTGTACATAGATGCGTAATAACTGAACATATATGCGTAAGAACTGAACATATATGCGTAAGAACTCAATATATATGTGTAAGAACTGAATATATATGCGTAAGAACTGAATATATATGGGTAAGAACTGGATATATATGCGTAAGAACTGAATATGTATGCGTAAGAACTGAATATATATGCTTAAGAACTGAATATATATGCGTAAGAACTGAATATATATGCGTAAGCGCGGAATATATATGTGTAGAACGGAATATATATGTGTAAGAACGGAATATATATGCGTAAGAACGGAATATATGCGTAAAAACGGAATATATATGTGTAAGAACGGATTATATATGCGTAAGAACGGAATATATGTGTAAGAACGGAATATATATGTGTAAGAACGGAATATATATGTGTAAGAACGGATTATATATGCGTAAGAACGGAATATATGTGTAAGAACGGATATATATATGTGTAAGAACGGAATATATATGTGTAAGAACGGATATATGTGTGTAAGAACGGAATATATATGTGTAAGAACGGAATATATATGTAAGAACTGAATATATATGTGTAAGAACTGAATCTATATGTGTAAGAACTGAATATATATGCGTAAAACTGAATATATATGCGTAAGAACTGAACATATATGCGTAAGAACTGAATATATGTGTAAGAACTGAATCTATATGCATAAGAACTGAACATATATGCCTAAGAACTGAATATATATGCGTAAGAACTGAACATATATGCGTAAGAACTGAATATATGCGTAAGAACTGAATATATATGCATAAGAACTGAATATATATGCGTACGAACTCAATATGTATGCGTAAGAACTGAATATATATGCGTAAGAACGGAATATATATGCGTAAGAACTGAAAATATATGCCCACGAACTCAATATGTATGTGTAAGAACGGAATATATATGTATAAGAACGGAATATATATGTGTAAGAATGGAATATATATGTGTAAGAACGAAATATATATGTGTAAGAACATAATATATATTTGTAATAACGGAATATATATGTGTAGGAACGTAATATATATGTGTAATAGCGGAATATATATGTGTAAGAACTGAATATATATGCGTAAGAACTGAATATATATGCGTAAGAACTGAATATATATGCGTAAGAACTGAAAATATATGCGTAAGAACTGAATATATATGCGTAAGAACTAAATATATATGAGTAAGAACTGAATATATATGTGTAAGAACTGAATATATATATGTAAGAACTGAATATATATGCGTAAGAACTGAATATATATGCGTAAGAACTGAATATATATGCATAAGAACTGAATATGTATGCGTAAGAACTGAATATATATGCTTAAGAACTGAATATATATGCGTAAGAACTGAATATATATGCGTAAGCACGGAATATATATGTGTAAGAACGGAATATATATGTGTAAGAACGGAATATATATGCGTAAGAACGGAATATATATGCGTTAGAACGGAATATATATGTGTAAGAACGGAATATATATGCGTAAGAACGGAATATATATGTGTAAGAACGGAATATATATGTGTAAGAACGGAATATATATGTGTAAGAACGGAATATATATGTGTAAGAACGTAATATATATGTGTAAGAACGGTATATATGTGTAAGAACTGAATAAATATGTGTAAGAACTGAATATATATGTGTAAGAACTGAATATATATGCGTAAAACTGAATATATATGCGTAAGACTGAACATATATGCGTAACAACTGAACATATATGCGTAAGAACTGAATATATATGCGTAAGCACTGAATATGTATGCGTAACAACTGAATATATATGCGTAAGAACTGAACATATATGCGTAAGAACTGAACATATATGCGTAATAACTGAACATATATGCGTAAGAACTGAATATATGAGTAAGAACTGAATATATATGCGTAAGAACTGAATATATATGCGTAAGAACTGAATATGTATGCGTAAGAACTGAATATATATGCTTAAGAACTGAATATATATGCGTAAGAACTGAATATATATGCGTAAGCGCGGAATATATATGTGTAAGAACGGAATATATATGTGTAAGAACGGAATATATATGCGTAAGAACGGAATATATGCGTAAAAACGGAATATATATGTGTAAGAACGGATTATATATGCGTAAGAACGGAATATATGTGTAAGAACGGAATATATATGTGTAAGAACGGAATATATATGTGTAAGAACGGATTATATATGCGTAAGAACTGAATATATGTGTAAGAACGGAATATATATGTGTAAGAACGGAATATATATGTGTAAGAACGGAATATATGTGTGTAAGAACGGAATATATATGTGTAAGAACGGTATATATGTGTAAGAACTGAATATATATGTGTAAGAACTGAATCTATATGTGTAAGAACTGAATATATATGCGTAAAACTGAATATATATGCGTAAGAACTGAACATATATGCGTAAGAACTGAATATATGTGTAAGAACTGAATCTATATGCATAAGAACTGAACATATATGCCTAAGAACTGAATATATATGCGTAAGAACTGAACATATATGCGTAAGAACTGAATATATGCGTAAGAACTGAATATATATGCATAAGAACTGAATATATATGCGTACGAACTCAATATGTATGCGTAAGAACTGAATATATATGCGTAAGAACGGAATATATATGCGTAAGAACTGAAAATATATGCCCACGAACTCAATATGTATGTGTAAGAACGGAATATATATGTATAAGAACGGAATATATATGTGTAAGAATGGAATATATATGTGTAAGAACGAAATATATATGTGTAAGAACATAATATATATTTGTAATAACGGAATATATATGTGTAGGAACGTAATATATATGTGTAATAGCGGAATATATATGTGTAAGAACTGAATATATATGCGTAAGAACTGAATATATATGCGTAAGAACTGAATATATATGCGTAAGAACTGAAAATATATGCGTAAGAACTGAATATATATGCGTAAGAACTAAATATATATGAGTAAGAACTGAATATATATGTGTAAGAACTGAATATATATATGTAAGAACTGAATATATATGCGTAAGAACTGAATATATATGCGTAAGAACTGAATATATATGCATAAGAACTGAATATGTATGCGTAAGAACTGAATATATATGCTTAAGAACTGAATATATATGCGTAAGAACTGAATATATATGCGTAAGCACGGAATATATATGTGTAAGAACGGAATATATATGTGTAAGAACGGAATATATATGCGTAAGAACGGAATATATATGCGTTAGAACGGAATATATATGTGTAAGAACGGAATATATATGCGTAAGAACGGAATATATATGTGTAAGAACGGAATATATATGTGTAAGAACGGAATATATATGTGTAAGAACGGAATATATATGTGTAAGAACGTAATATATATGTGTAAGAACGGTATATATGTGTAAGAACTGAATAAATATGTGTAAGAACTGAATATATATGTGTAAGAACTGAATATATATGCGTAAAACTGAATATATATGCGTAAGACTGAACATATTATGCGTAACAACTGAACATATATGCGTAAGAACTGAATATATATGCGTAAGCACTGAATATGTATGCGTAAGAACTGAATATATATGCGTAAGAACTGAACATATATGCGTAAGAACTGAACATATATGCGTAATAACTGAACATATATGCGTAAGAACTGAATATATGAGTAAGAACTGAATATATATGCGTAAGAACTGAATATATATGCGTAAGAACTGAATATATATGCGTAAGAACTGAACATATATGCGTAAGAACTGAATATATATGCGTAAGAACTGAACATATATACGTAAGAACTGAACATATATGCGTAATAACTGAACCTATATGCGTAAGAACTGAATATATGCGTAAGAACTGAATATACATGCGTAAGAACTGAATATATATGCATAAGAACTGAACATATATGCGTAAGAACTGAATATATATGCGTAATAACTGAACATATATGCGTAAGAACTGAACATATATGCGTAAGAACTGAATATATATTCGTAAGAACGGAATATATATGCGTAAGAACGGAATATATATGCGTAAGAACTGAATATATATGCGTACGAACTCAATATGTATGCGTAAGAACTGAATATATGCGTAAGAACTGAATATATATGCGTACGAACTCAATATGTATGCGTAAGAACTGAATATGTATGCGTAAGAACTGAATATATATGCGTAATAACTGAATATATATGCGTAAGAACTGAACATATATGCGTAAGAACTGAACATATATGCGTAATAACTGAACACATATTCGTAAGAACTGAATATATATGCGTAAGAACTGAATATATGCGTAAGAACTGAATATATATGCATAAGAACTGAACATATATGCGTAAGAACTGAATATATATGCGTAAGAACTGAACATATATGCGTAAGAACTGAATATATATGCGTAAGAACTAAATATATATGCATAAGAACTGAATATATATGCGTAAGAATTGAACATATATGCGTAAGAACTGAATATATGCGTAAGAACTGAATATATATGTGTAAGAACTGAATATATATGCATAAGAACTGAACATATATGCCTAAGAACTGAATATATATGCGTAAGAACTGAATATATATGCGTAAGAACTGAACCTATATGCGTAAGAACTGAATATATAGCGTAAGAACTGAATATATATGCGTACGAACTCAATATATATGCGTAAGAACTGAATATATATGCGTACGAACTCAATATGTATGCGTAAGAACTGAATATATATGCGTAAGAACGGAATATATATGCGTAAGAACTGAATATATATGCGCACGAACTCAATATGTATGTGTAAGAACGGAATATATATGTGTAAGAACGGAATATATATGTGTAAGAATGGAATATATATGTGTAAGAACGGAATATATATGCTTAAAACTGAATATATATGGGTAAGAACTGAACATATATGCGTAAGAACTGAATATATAGCGTAAGAACTGAATATATATGCATAAGAACTGAATATATATGCGTAAGAACTGATTATTTATGCGTAAGAACTGAATATATATGCATAAGAACTGAATATATATGC
>JAWPHD010024384.1:0-19334 GCA_037043455.1 Cyrtodaria siliqua | reverse complement strand
ATGCATATATTCAGTTCTTACGCATATATATTCTGTTCTTACGCCTATATATTCAGTTCTTACGCATATATATTCAGTTCTTACGCGTATATATTCCGTTCTTACGCATATATATTCAGGTCTTACACATATATATTCAGTTCTTACACATATATATTCAGTTCTTACACATATATATTCAGTTCTTACGCATATATATTGAGTTCTTACGCAGATATATTCAGTTCTTACGCATATATATTCAGTTCTTACGCATATAAATTCAGCTCTTACACATATATATGCAGTTTTTACGCATATATATTCAGTTCTTACGCATATATATTCGGTTCTTACACATATATATTCAGTTCTTACACATATATATTTAGTTCTTAGACATATATATTCATTTCTTAGACATATATATTCAGTTCTTACATATATATATTCAGTTCTTACACATATATATTCAGTTCTTACACATATATATTCAGTTCTTACACATACATATTCAGTTCTTACACATATATATTCAGTTCTTACAAATATATTTACTTCTTACGCATATATATTCAGTTCTTACGCATATATGTTCAGTTCTTACACATATATTCAGTTCTTACGCATATATATTCAGTTCTTACACATATATATTCAGTTCTTACGCATATATATTCAGTTCTTACACATATATATTCAGTTCTTACGCATATATATTCAGTTCTTACGCATATATATTCAGTTCTTACACATATATATTCAGTTCTTACGCATATATATTCAGTTTTTACGCATATATATTCAGTTCTAACGCATATATATTCAGTTCTTACGGATATATTCAGTTCTTACGCATATATATTTAGTTCTAACGCATATATATTCAGTTCTTACGCATATATATTCAGTTCTTACACATATATATTCAATTCTTACCCATATATATATTCAGTTCTTACACATATATATTCAGTACTTACACATAAATATTCAGTTCTTACCAATATATATTCAGTTCTTACGCATCTCTATTCAGTTCTTACACATATATATTCACTTCTTACGCATATATATTCAGTTCTTACGCATATATATTCAGTTCTTACACATATACATTTTGTTCTTACACATATATATTCAGTTCTTACAAATATATATTCAATTCTTACCCATATATATATTCAGTTCTTACACATATATATTCAGTACTTATACATAAATATTCAGTTCTTACACATATATATTCAGTTCTTACGCATCTCTATTCAGTTCTTACACATATATAATCACTTCTTACGCATATATATTCAGTTCTTACGCATATATATTCAGTTCTTACACATATACATTTAGTTCTTACACATATATATTCAGTTCTTACACATATATATTCAGTTCTTACGCATATATATTCAGTTCTTACACATATATATTCAGTTCTTAAACATATATATTCAGTTCTTACACATATATATTCAATTCTTACCCATATATATATTCAGTTCTTACACATATATATTCAGTACTTACACATAAATATTCAGTTCTTACACATATATATTCAGTTCTTACGCATCTCTATTCAGTTCTTACACATATATATTCACTTCTTACGCATATATATTCAGTTCTTACGCATATATATTCAGTTCTTACACATATACATTTAGTTCTTACACATATATATTCAGTTCTTACACATATATATTCAGTTCTTACGCATATATATTCAGTTCTTACACATATATATTCAGTTCTTAAACATATATATTCAGTTCTTACACATATATATTCAGTTCTTACACATATATATTCAGTTCTTACACATATATATTCAGTTCTTACACATATATATTCAGTTCTTACACATACATATTCAGTTCTTACACATATATATTCACTTATTACGCATATATATTCAGCTCTTACGCATATATATTCAGCTCTTACGCATATATATTCAGTTCTAACGCATATATATTCAGCTCTTACGCATATATACTCAGTTCTTACGCATATATATATTCAGTTCTTACGCATATATACTCAGTTCTTACACATATATATTCAGTTCTTACACATATATATTCCGTTATTTCACATATATATTCAGTTCTTACGCAAATATATTCAGTTCTTACACATATATATTCAGTTCTTACGCATATATATTCAGTTCTTATGCATATATATTCAGTTCTTACGCATATATATTCTGTTCTTACGCCTATATATTCAGTTCTTACGCATATATATTCAGTTCTTACGCGTATATATTCAGTTCTTACGCATATATATTCAGTTCTTACACATATATATTCAGTTCTTACGCATATATATTCAGTTCTTATGCATATATATTCAGTTCTTACGCATATATTCAGTTCTTACGCATATATATTTAGTTTTTACGCATACATATTCAGTTCTTACACATATATATTCACTTATTACGCATATATATTCAGCTCTTACGCATATATATTCTGTTCTTACGCCTATATATTCAGTTCTTACGCATATATATTCAGTTCTTACGCATATATATGCAGTTCTTACGCATATATATTTAGTTCTTAGACATATATATTCATTTCTTACACATATATATTCAGTTCTTACACATATATATTCAGTTCTTAATCACATATATTCAGTTCTTACAGATATATATTCAGTTCTTACACATATATATTCAGTTCTTACACATATTTATTCCGTTATTTCACATATATATTCACTTCTTGCTTATATATATTCAGTTCTTACGCATATATATTCAATTCTTACGCATATATATTCAGTTATTACACATATATATTCAGTTCTTACGCATATATATTCAGTTCTTATGCATATATATTCAGTTCTTACGCATATATTCAATTCTTACTCATATATATTCAGTTCTTACGCATATATATTCAGTTCTTACACATATATATTCAGTTCTTACGCATATATATTCATTTATTATGCATATATATTCAGTTCTTACGCATATATTCAGTTCTTACTCATATATATTCAGTTCTTACACATATATATTCAGTTCTTACACATATATATTCAGTTCTTACACATATATATTCAGTTCTTACGCATATATATTCAGTTCTTACGCATGTATATTCAGTTCTTATGCATATATATTCAGTTCTTACGCATATATGTTCAGTTCTTACACATATATATTCAGTTCTTACTCATATATATTCAGTTTTTACACATATATATCCAGTTCTTACGCATATATATTCAGTTCTTACACATATATATTCACTCTTACACATATATATTCAGTTCTTACGCATATATATTCAGTTCTTATGCATATATTAAGTTCTTACGCATATATATTCAGTTCTTAGGCATATATATTCAGTTCTTAGGCATATATATTCAGTTCTTACGCATATATATTCAGTTCTTACGCATATATATTCAGTTCTTACGCATATATATTCAGCTCTTACACATATATATTCAGTTCTTACGCATATATATTCAGTTCTTACGCATATATATGCAGTTCTTACGCATATATATTTAGTTCTTAGACATATATATTCATTTCTTACAAATATATATTCAGTTCTTACACATATATATTCAGTTCTTACTCACATGTATTCAGTTCTTACACTTATATATTCAGTTCTTACACATATATATTCAGTTCTTACGCATATATATTCGGTTCTTACACATATATATTCAGTTCTTACACATATATATTCAGTTCTTACACATATATATTTAGTTCTTAGACATATATATTCACTTCTTACGCATATATATTCAGTTCTTACGCATATATATTCAGTTCTTACACATATACATTTAGTTCTTACACATATATATTCAGTTCTTACACATATATATTCAGTTCTTACACATATATATTCAGTTCTTACGCATATATATTCAGTTCTTACGCATATATATTCAGTTCTTACGCATGTATATTCAGTTCTTTTGCATATATATTCAGTTCTTACGCATATATGTTCAGTTCTTACACATATATATTCAGTTCTTACTCATATATATTCAGTTTTTACACATATATATCCAGTTCTTACGCATATATATTCAGTTCTTACACATATATATTCAGTTCTTACACATATATATTCAGTTCTTACGCATATATATTCAGTTCTTATGCATATATTAAGTTCTTACGCATATATATTCAGTTCTTAGGCATATATATTCAGTTCTTACGCATATATATTCAGTTCTTACGCATATATATTCAGTTCTTACGCATATATATTCAGTTCTTACGCATATATATTCAGCTCTTACACATATATATTCAGTTCTTACACATATATATTCAGTTCTTACACATATATATTCAGTTCTTACACATATATTTTCAGTTCTTACGCATATATATGCAGTTCTTACGCATATATATTTAGTTCTTAGACATATATATTCATTTCTTACACATATATATTCAGTTCTTACACATATATATTCAGTTCTTACTCACATATATTCAGTTCTTACACATATATATTCAGTTCTTACAGATATATATTCAGTTCTTACACATATATATTCAGTTCTTACACATATATATTCCGTTATTTCACATATATATTCACTTCTTGCGCATATATATTCAGTTCTTACGCATATATGTTCAGTTCTTACACATATATATTCAGTTCTTACACATATATATTCAGTTCTTACTCACATATATTCAGTTCTTACACTTATATATTCAGTTCTTACAGATATATATTCAGTTCTTACACATATATATTCAGTTCTTACACATATATATTCCGTTATTTCACATATATATTCACTTCTTACGCAAATATATTCAGTTCTTACACATATATATTCAGTTCTTACGCATATATATTCAGTTCTTATGCATATATTCAGTTCTTACGCATATATATTCTGTTCTTACGCCTATATATTCAGTTCTTACGCATATATATTCAGTTCTTACGCGTATATATTCAGTTCTTACGCATATATATTCAGTTCTTACACATATGTATTCAGTTCTTACACATATATATTCAGTTCTTACACATATATATTCAGTTCTTACGCATATATATTCAGTTCTTACGCATATATATTCAGTTCTTACGCATATATATTCAGTTCTTACGCATATAAATTCAGCTCTTACACATATATATGCAGTTTTTACGCATATATATTCAGTTCTTACGCATATATATTCGGTTCTTACACATATATATTCAGTTCTTACACATATATATTTAGTTCTTAGACATATATATTCATTTCTTAGACATATATATTCAGTTCTTACATATATATATTCAGTTCTTACACATATATATTCAGTTCTTACACATATATATTCAGTTCTTACACATACATATTCAGTTCTTACACATATATATTCAGTTCTTACAAATATATTTACTTCTTACGCATATATATTCAGTTCTTACGCATATATGTTCAGTTCTTACACATATATTCAGTTCTTACGCATATATATTCAGTTCTTACACATATATATTCAGTTCTTACGCATATATATTCAGTTCTTACACATATATATTCAGTTCTAACGCATATATATTCAGTTCTTACGCATATATTCAGTTCTTACGCATATATATTAAGTTCTAACGCATATATATTCAGTTCTTACGCATATATATTCAGTTCTTACACATATATATTCAATTCTTACCCATATATATATTCAGTTCTTACACATATATATTCAGTACTTACACATAAATATTCAGTTCTTACCAATATATATTCAGTTCTTACGCATCTCTATTCAGTTCTTACACATATATATTCACATCTTACGCATATATATTCAGTTCTTACGCATATATATTCAGTTCTTACACATATACATTTAGTTCTTACACATATATATTCAGTTCTTACAAATATATATTCAATTCTTACCCATATATATATTCAGTTCTTACACATATATATTCAGTACTTATACATAAATATTCAGTTCTTACACATATATATTCAGTTCTTACGCATCTCTATTCAGTTCTTACACATATATATTCACTTCTTACGCATATATATTCAGTTCTTACGCATATATATTCAGTTCTTACACATATACATTTAGTTCTTACACATATATATTCAGTTCTTACACATATATATTCAGTTCTTACGCATATATATTCAGTTCTTACACATATATATTCAGTTCTTAAACATATATATTCAGTTCTTACACATATATATTCAATTCTTACCCATATATATATTCAGTTCTTACACATATATATTCAGTACTTATACATAAATATTCAGTTCTTACACATATATATTCAGTTCTTACGCATCTCTATTCAGTTCTTACACATATATATTCACTTCTTACGCATATATATTCAGTTCTTACGCATATATATTCAGTTCTAACACATATATATTCAGTTCTTAAACATATATATTCAGTTCTTACACACATATATTCAGTTCTTACGCATATTTATTCAGTTCTTACGCATATATATTCAGTTCTTACGCATATATATTCAGTTCTTACACATATATATTCACTTCTTACGCATATATATTCAGTTCTTACGCATATATATTCAGTTCTTACACATATACATTTAGTTCTTACACATATATATTCAGTTCTTACACATATATATTCAGTTCTTACGCATATATATTCAGTTCTTACACATATATATTCAGTTCTTAAACATATATATTCAGTTCTTACACATATATATTCAATTCTTACCCATATATATATTCAGTTCTTACACATATATATTCAGTACTTATACATAAATATTCAGTTCTTACACATATATATTCAGTTCTTACGCATCTCTATTCAGTTCTTACACATATATATTCACTTCTTACGCATATATATTCAGTTCTTACGCATATATATTCAGTTCTAACACATATATATTCAGTTCTTAAACATATATATTCAGTTCTTACACACATATATTCAGTTCTTACGCATATTTATTCAGTTCTTACACATATATATTCAGTTCTTACGCAAATATATTCAGTTCTTCCACATATATATTCAGTTCTTACACATATATATTCAGTTCTTACACATATATTTTCAGTTCTTACGCATATATATGCAGTTCTTACGCATATATATTCAGTTCTTACGCATATATATTCAGTTCTTACGCATATATATTCAGTTCTTACACATATATATTCAGTTCTTACACATATATATTCAGTTCTTACACATATATATTCAGTTCTTACACATATATTTTCAGTTCTTTCGCATATATATTCAGTTTTTACGCATATATGTCCATTTCTTACACATATATTCAGTTCTTACGCATATATATTCAGTTCTTACATATATATATTCAGTTCTTACGCATATATATTCAGTTCTTATGCATATATATTCAGTTCTTACGAATATATATTCAGTTCTTACGCATATATATTCAGTTCTTACGAATATATATTCAGTTGTTACGCATATATATTCAGTTCTTACGCATATATAATTCAGTTCTTATGCATATATATTCAGTTCTTACGCATATATATTCAGTTCTTACACATATATATTCAGTTCTTACGCATATATATTCGGTTCTTACGCATATATATTCAGTTCTAACGCATATATATTCAGTTCTTACGTCTATATATATTCAGTTCTTACGCATATATATTCAGTTCTTACACATATATATTCAGTTCTTACACATATATATTCAGTTCTTACACATACATATTCAGTTCTTACACATATATATTCACTTATTACGCATATATATTCAGCTCTTACGCATATATATTCAGCTCTTACGCATATATATTCAGTTCTAACGCATATATATTCAGCTCTTACGCATATATACTCAGTTCTTACGCATATATATTCAGTTCTTACGCATATATACTCAGTTCTTACACATATATATTCAGTTCTTACACATATATATTCAGTTCTTACACATATATATTCAGTTCTTTCACATATATATTCTTTTCTTGCGCATATATATTCAGTTCTTACGCATATATGTTCAGTTCTTACACATATATATTCAGTTCTTACGGATATATATTCAGTTCTTACACATATATATTCAGTTCTTACGCATATATATTCAGTTCTTACGCAAATATATTCAGTTCTTACGCATATATATTCAGTTCTTACGCATATATATTTAATTCTTACGCATAAATATTCAGTTATTACACAAATATATTCAGTTCTTACGCATATATATTCAGTTCTTATGCATATATATTCAGTTCTTACGCATATATTCAGTTCTTACTCATATATATTCAGTTCTTACACATATATATTCAGTTCTTACACATATATATTCAGTTCTTACGCATATATATTCAGTTCTTACGCATATATATTCAGATCTTACGCATATATATTCAGTTCTTACGTATATATGTTCAGTTCTTACACATATATATTCAGTTCTTACTCATATATATTCAGTTTTTACACATATATATCCAGTTCTTACGCATATATATTCAGTTCTTACACATATATATTCAGTTCTTACACATATATATTCAGTTCTTACGCATATATATTCAGTTCTTATGCATATATTCAGTTCTTACGCATATATATTCAGTTCTTACGCATATATATTCTGTTCTTACGCATATATATTCAGTTCTTACGCATATATATTCAGTTCTTACGCATATATATTCAGCACTTACACATATATATTCAGTTCTTACACATATATATTCAGTTCTTACACATATATATTCAGTTCTTACATATATATATTCAGTTCTTACACATATATATTCAGTTCTTACACATATATATTCAGTTTTTACACATACATATTCAGTTCTTACACATATATATTCAGTTCTTACAAATATATTTACTTCTTACGCATATATATTCAGTTCTTACGCATATATGTTCAGTTCTTAAACATATATTCAGTTCTTACGAATATATATTCAGTTCTTACACATATATATTCAGTTCTTACGCATATATATTCAGTTCTTACACATATATATTCAGTTCTTACGCATATATATTCAGTTCTTATGCATATATATTCAGTTCTTACGAATATATATTCAGTTCTTACGCATATATATTCAGTTCTTACGCATATATATTCAGTTCTTACGCATATATATTCAGTTCTTACGCATATATATTCAGTTCTTATGCATATATATTCAGTTCTTACGCATATATATTCAGTTCTTACACATATATATTTAGTTCTTACGCATATATATTCAGTTCTTTGGCAAATATATTCAGTTCTTACGCATATATATTCAGTTCTTACACATATACATTCAGTTCTTACACATATATATTCAGTTCTTACACATATATATTCACTTATTACGCATATATATTCAGCTGTTACGCATATATATTCAGCTCTTACGCATATATATTCAGTTCTAACGCATATATATTCAGCTCTTACGCATATATACTCAGTTCTTACGCATATATATTCAGTTCTTACGCATATATATTCAGTTCTTACGCATATATGTTCAGTTCTTACACATATATATTCAGTTCTGACACATATATATTCAGTTCTTACACATACATATTCAGTTCTTAAACATATATTCAGTTCTTACGAATATATATTCAGTTCTTACACATATATATTCAGTTCTTACGCATATATATTCAGTTCTTACACATATATATTCAGTTCTTACGCATATATATTCAGTTCTTATGCATATATATTCAGTTCTTACGAATATATATTCAGTTCTTACGCATATATATTCAGTTCTTACGCATATATATTCAGTTCTTACGCATATATATTCAGTTCTTACGCATATATATTCAGTTCTTATGCATATATATTCAGTTCTTACGCATATATATTCAGTTCTTACACATATATATTTAGTTCTTACGCATATATATTCAGTTCTTTGGCAAATATATTCAGTTCTTACGCATATATATTCAGTTCTTACACATATACATTCAGTTCTTACACATATATATTCAGTTCTTACACATATATATTCACTTATTACGCATATATATTCAGCTGTTACGCATATATATTCAGCTCTTACGCATATATATTCAGTTCTAACGCATATATATTCAGCTCTTACGCATATATACTCAGTTCTTACGCATATATATTCAGTTCTTACGCATATATATTCAGTTCTTACGCATATATGTTCAGTTCTTACACATATATATTCAGTTCTGACACATATATATTCAGTTCTTACACATACATATTCAGTTCTTACACATATATATTCAGTTCTTACAAATATATTTACTTCTTACGCATATATATTCAGTTCTTACGCATATATGTTCAGTTCTGACACATATATATTCAGTTCTTACACATACATATTCAGTTCTTACACATATATATTCAGTTCTTACAAATATATTTACTTCTTACGCATATATATTCAGTTCTTACGCATATATGTTCAGTTCTTACACATATATTCAGTTCTTACGCATATATATTCATTCCTTACACATATATATTCAATTCTTACGCATATATATTCAGTTATATATTCAGTTCTTACGAATATATATTCAGTTCTTACGCATATATATTCAGTTCTTACGCATATATATTCAGTTCTTACGCATATATATTCAGTTCTTACGCATATATATTCAGTTCTTACGCATATATATTCAGTTCTTACGCATATATATTCAGTTCTTACACATATATATTCAGTTCTTACGCATATATATTCAGTTCTTTGGCATATATATTCAGTTCTTACGCATATATATTCAGTTCTTACGCATATATATTCAGTTCTTACGCATATATATTCAGTTGTTACACATATATATTCAGTTCTTACACATATATATTCAGTTCTTAAACATATATATTCACTTATTACGCATATATATTCAGCTCTTACGCATATATATTCAGCTCTTACGCATATATATTCAGTTTTAACGCATATATATTCAGCTCTTACGCATATAGACTCAATTCTTACGCATATATATTCAGTTCTTACGCATATATACTCAGTTCTTACACATATATATTCAGTTCTTACACATATATATTCAGTTCTTACACATATATATTCAGTTCTTTCACATATATATTCATTTCTTGCACATATATATTCAGTTCTTACGCATATATATTCAGTTCTTACGCATATATATTCAGTTCTTACGAATATATATTCAGTTCTTACGCATATATATTCAGTTCTTACACATATATATTCAGTTCTAACGCATATATATTTAGTTCTTACAAATATATATTCAGTTCTTACGCATATATATTCAGTTCTTACGCACATATATTCAGTTCTTACGCATATATATTCAGTTCTTACGCACATATATTCAGTTCTTACGCATATACATTCAGTTCTTACACATATATATTCAGTTCTTACACATATATATTCAGTTCTTACAAATATATTTACTTCTTACGCATATATATTCAGTTCTTACGCATGTATATTCAGTTCTTATGCATATATATTCAGTTCTTACGCATATATGTTCTGTTCTTACACATATATATTCAGTTCTTACTCATATATATTCAGTTTTTACACATATATGTCCAGTTATTACGCATATATATTCAGTTCTTACACATATATATTCAGTTCTTACACATATATATTCAGTTCTTACGCATATATATTCAGTTCTTATGCATATATTAAGTTCTTACGCATATATATTCAGTTCTTACGCATATATATTCAGTTCTTACGCATATATATTCAGTTCTTACGCATATATATTCAGTTCTTACGCATATATATTCAGTTCTTACACATATATATTCAGTTCTTAAACATATATATTCAGTTCTTACACATATATATTCAGTTCTTACACATATATTTTCAGTTCTTACGCATATATATGCAGTTCTTACGCATATATATTTAGTTCTTAGACATATATATTCATTTCTTACACATATATATTCATTTCTTACACATATATATTCAGTTCTTACTCACATATATTCAGTTCTTACACATATATATTCAGTTCTTACAGATATATATTCAGTTCTTACACATATATATTCAGTTCTTACACATATATATTCAATTATTTCACATATATATTCACTTCTTGCGCATATATATTCATTTCTTACGCATATATGTTCAGTTCTTACACATATATATTCAGTTCTTACGCATATATATTCAGTTCTTACACATATATATCCAGTTCTTACGCAAATATATTCAGTTCTTACACATATATATTCAGTTCTTACGCATATATATTCAGTTTTTATGCATATATATTCAGTTCTTACGCATATATATTCTGTTCTTACGCCTATATATTCAGTGCTTACGCATATATATTCAGTTCTTACGCGTATATATTAAGTTCTTACGCATATATATTCAGTTCTTATGCATATATATTCAGTTCTTACGCAAATATATTCAGTTCTTACGCATATATATTCAGTTTTTACGCATATATATTCAGTTCTTACGCATATATATTCGGTTATTACACATATATATTCAGTTCTGACGCATATATATTCAGTTCTTATGCATATATATTCAGTTCTTACGTATATATGTTCAGTTCTTACACATATAGATTCAGTTCTTACTCATATATATTCAGTTTTTGCACATATATATCCAGTTCTTACGCATATATATTCAGTTCCTACACATATATATTCAGTTCTTACGCATATATATTCAGCTCTTACACATATATATTCAGTTCTTACACATATATATTCAGTTCTTACACATATATATTCAGTACTTACACATATATATGCAGTTCTTACGCATATATATTCAGTTCTTACACATATATATTTAGTTCTTAGACATATATATTCATTTCTTAGACATATATATTCAGTTCTTACACATATATATTCAGTTCTTACTCACATATATTCAGTTCTTACACATATATATTCAGTTCTTACATATATATATTCAGTTCTTACACATATATATTCAGTTCTTACACATATATATTCAGTTCTTTTACATATATATTCACTTCTTGCGCATATATATTCAGTTCTTACGCATATATGTTCAGTTCTTACACATATATATTCAGCTCTTACACATATATATTCAGTTCGTACACAAATATATTCAGTTCTTACACATATATATTCAGTTCTTACAAATATATTTACTTCTTACGCATATATATTCAGTTCTTACGCATATATGTTCAGTTCTTACACATATATTCAGTTCTTACGCATATATATTCAGTTCTTACACATATATATTCAGTTCTTACACATATATATTCAGTTCTTACAAATATATATTCAGTTCTTACACATATATATTCACTTATTACGCATATATATTCAGTTCTTACGCATATATATTCAGTTCTAACGCATATATATTCAGCTCTTACGCATATATACTCAGTTCTTACGCTTATATATTCAGTTCTTACGCATATATACTCAGTTCTTACACATATATATTCAGTTCTTACACATATATATTCAGTTCTTACACATATATATTCAGTTCTTTCACATATATATTCAGTTCTTACACATATTTATTCAGTTCTTTCACATATATATTCATTTCTTGCGCATATATATTCAGTTCTTACGCATATATGTTCAGTTCTTACACATATATATTCAGTTCTAACGCATATATATTCAGTTCTTACACATATATATTCAGTTCTTACGCATATATATTCAGTTCTTACACATATATATTCAGTTCTTACGCATATATTTTCAGTTCTTATGCATATATATTCAGTTCCTACGCAAATATATTCAGTTCTTACGCATATATATTCAGTTCTTACGCATATATATTCAGTTCTTACGCATATATATTCAGTTCTTACACATATATATTCAGTTCTTACGCATATATATTCAGTTCTTATGCATATATATTCATTTCTTACGCATATATATTCAGTTCTTACTCATATATATTCAGTTTTAACACATATATATTCAGTTCTTACACATATATATTCAGTTCTTACGCATATATATTCAGTTCTTACGCATATATATTCAGATCTTACGCATATATATTCAACTCTTATTCATATATATTCAGTTCTTACGCATATATGTTCAGTTCTTACACATATATATTCAGTTCTTATTCATATATATTCAGTTCTTACACATATATATTCAGTTCTTACACATATATATCCAGTTCTTACGCATATATATTCAGTTCTTACACATATATATTCAGTTCTTACACATATATATTCAGTTCTTTCGCATATATATTCAGATCTTAAGCATATATATTCAGTTCTTATGCATATTTATTCAGTTCTTACGCATATATGTTCAGTTCTTACACATATATATTCAGTTATTATTCATATATATTCAGTTTTTACACATATATATCCAGTTCTTACGCATATATATTCAGTTCTTACACATATATATTCAGTTCTTACACATATATATTCAGTTCTTACGCATATATATTCAGTTCATATGCATATATTCAGTTCTTACGCATACATATTCAGTTCTTACGCATATATATTCAGTTCTTACGCATATATATTCAGTTCTTACGCATATATATTCAGCTCTTACACATATATATTCAGTTCTTACACATATATATTCAGTTCTTACACATATATATTCAGTTCTTACACATATATTTTCAGTTCTTACGCATATATATGCAGTTCTTACGCATATATATTCAGTTCTTACGCATATATATTCAGTTCTTACACATATATATTCAGTTCTTACACATATATATTTAGTTCTTAGACATATATATTCATTTCTTACACATATATATTCAGTTCTTACACATATATATTCAGTTCTTACTCACATATATTCAGTTCTTACACATATATATTCAGTTCTTACAGATATATATTCAGTTCTTACACATATATATTCAGTTCTTACACATATATATTCAGTTCTTTCACATATATATTCACTTCTTGCGCATATATATTCAGTTCTTACGCATATATGGTCAGTTCTTACACATATATATTCAGTTCTTACGCATATATATTCAGTTCTTACACATATATATTCAGTTCTTACGCATATATATTCAGTTCTTACACATATATATTCAGGTCTTACGCATATATATTCAGTTCTTATGCATATATATTCAGTTCTTACGAATATATATTCAGGTCTTACGCATATATATTCAGTTCTTACGCATATATATTTAGTTCTAACGCATATATATTCAGTTCTTACGCATATATTGAGTTCTTACACATATATATTCAGTTCTTACACATATTCAGTTCTTAGACATATATATTTAGTTCTTACACATATATATTCAGTTCTTACACATATATATTCAGTTCTTACTCATATATATTCAGTTCTTACACATATATATTCAGTTCTTACAGATATATATTCAGTTCTTACACATATATTCAGTTCTTACACATATATATTCAGTTCTTTCACATATATATTCACTTCTTGCGCATATATATTCAGTTCTTACGCATATATGTTCAGTTCTTACACATATATATTCAGTTCTTACTCATACATTTTCATTTCTAATACATATATATTCAGTTCTTACGCATATATCTTCAGTTCTTACACATATATATTCAGTTCTTACGCATATATATTCAGTTCTTTGGCATATATATTCAGTTCTTACGCATATATATTCAGTTCTTACGCATATATATTCAGTTCTTACGCATATATATTCAGTTTTTACGAATATATATTCAGTTCTAACGCATATATATTCAGTTCTTACGGATATATTCAGTTCTTACGCATATATATTCAGTTCTAACGCATATATATTCAGTTCTTACGCATATATATTCAGTTCTTACGCATATATATTCAGTTATTACACATATATATTCAATTCTTACACATATATTCAGTTCTTACACATATATATTCAATATATTCAGTTCTTACACATATATATTCAGTTCTTACACATATATATTCAGTTCTTACACATATATATTTAGTACTTACACATATATATTCAGTTCTTACACATATATATTCAGTTTTTACGCATATATATTCAGTTCTTACACATATATATTCACTTCTTACGCATATATATTCAGTTCTACGCATATATATTCAGTTCTTACACATATATATTTAGTTCTTACACATATATATTCAGTTCTTACACATATATATTCAGTTCTTACGCATATATATTCAGTTCTTACACATATATATTCAGTTCTTAAACATATATAATCAGTTCTTACACATATATATTCAGTGCTTACACATATATATTCAGTTCTTATGCATATATATTCAGTTCTTACGCATATATATTCAATTCTCACACATATATATTCAGTTCTTACGCATATATATTCAGTTCTTACGCATATATTTAGTTCTTACGCATATATATTCAGTTCTTACGCATATATATTCAGTTCTTACACATATATATTCAGTTCTTACGCATATATATTCAGTTCTTATGCACATATATTCAGTTCTCACGCATATATTCAGTTCTTACGCATATATATTCAGTTCTTACGCATATATATTCAGTTTTTACGCATATATAATCAGTTCTAACGCATATATATTCAGTTCTTACTCATATATTCAGTTCATACACATATATATTTAGTTCTAACGCATATATATTCAGTTCTTACGCATATATATTCAGTTCTTACACATATATATTCTATTCTTACACATATATATTCAGTTCTTACACATATATATTCAGTTCTTACACATATATATTCAGTTCTAACACATATACATTCAGTACTTACACATATATATTCAGTTCTTACACATATATATTCAGTTCTTACGCATCTATTTTCAGTTCTTACACATATATATTCAGTTCTTACACATATATATTCAGTTCTTACGCATATATATTCAGTTATTACACATATACATTTAGTTCTTACACATATATATTCAGTTCTTACACATATATATTCAGTTCTTACGCATATATATTCAGTTCTTACACATATATATTCAGTTCTTAAACATATATATTCAGTTCTTACACATATATATTCAGTTCTTACGCATATATTTTCAGATCTTACACATATATTCAGTTCTTACGCATATATATTCTGTTCTTACACATATATATTCAGTTTTTACGCATATATATTCAGTTCTTACACATATATATTCAGTTCTTACGCATATATATTCAGTTCTTATGCATATATATTCAGTTCTTACGAATATATATTCAGTTCTTACGCATATATATTCAGTTCTTACGCATATATATTCAGTTCTTACACATATATATTCAGTTCTTACGCATATATATTCAGTTCTTATGCATATATATTCAGTTCTTACGCATATATTCAGTTCTTACGCATATATATTCAGTTCTTACGCATATATATTCAGTTTTTACGCATATATATTCAGTTCTAACGCATATATATTCAGTTCTTACGCATATATTCAGTTCTTACGCATATATATTCAGTTCTAACGCATATATATTCAGTTCTTACGCATATATATTCAGTTCTTACACATATATATTCAATTCTTACACATATATATTTTTTTCTTACACATATATATTCAGTTCTAACACATATATATTCAGTACTTACACATATATATTCAGTTCTTACACATATATATTCAATTATTACGCATCTTTATTCAGTTCTTACACAAATATATTCACTTCTTACGCATATACATTCAGTTCTGACCCATATATATTTAGTTCTTACACATATATATTTAGTTCTTACACATATATATTCAGTTATTATTCATATATATTCAGTTTTTACACATATATATCCAGTTCTTACGCATATATATTCAGTTCTTACACATATATATTCAGTTCTTACACATATATATTCAGTTCTTACGCATATATATTCGTTCATATGCATATATTCAGTTCTTACGCATACATATTCAGTTCTTACGCATATATATTCAGTTCTTACGCATATATATTCAGTTCTTACGCATATATATTCAGCTCTTACACATATATATTCAGTTCTTACACATATATATTCAGTTCTTACACATATATATTCAGTTCTTACACATATATTTTCAGTTCTTACGCATATATATGCAGTTCTTACGCATATATATTCAGTTCTTACGCATATATATTCAGTTCTTACACATATATATTCAGGTTCTTACACATATATATTTAGTTCTTAGACATATATATTCATTTCTTACACATATATATTCAGTTCTTACACATATATATTCAGTTCTTACTCACATATATTCAGTTCTTACACATATATATTCAGTTCTTACAGATATATATTCAGTTCTTACACATATATATTCAGTTCTTACACATATATATTCAGTTCTTTCACATATATATTCACTTCTTGCGCATATATATTCAGTTCTTACGCATATATGGTCAGTTCTTACACATATATATTCAGTTCTTACGCATATATATTCAGTTCTTACACATATATATTCAGTTCTTACGCATATATATTCAGTTCTTACACATATATATTCAGGTCTTACGCATATATATTCAGTTCTTATGCATATATATTCAGTTCTTACGAATATATATTCAGGTCTTACGCATATATATTCAGTTCTTACGCATATATATTTAGTTCTAACGCATATATATTCAGTTCTTACGCATATATTGAGTTCTTACACATATATATTCAGTTCTTACACATATTCAGTTCTTAGACATATATATTTAGTTCTTACACATATATATTCAGTTCTTACACATATATATTCAGTTCTTACTCATATATATTCAGTTCTTACACATATATATTCAGTTCTTACAGATATATATTCAGTTCTTACACATATATTCAGTTCTTACACATATATATTCAGTTCTTTCACATATATATTCACTTCTTGCGCATATATATTCAGTTCTTACGCATATATGTTCAGTTCTTACACATATATATTCAGTTCTTACTCATACATTTTCATTTCTAATACATATATATTCAGTTCTTACGCATATATCTTCAGTTCTTACACATATATATTCAGTTCTTACGCATATATATTCAGTTCTTTGGCATATATATTCAGTTCTTACGCATATATATTCAGTTCTTACGCATATATATTCAGTTCTTACGCATATATATTCAGTTTTACGAATATATATTCAGTTCTAACGCATATATATTCAGTTCTTACGGATATATTCAGTTCTTACGCATATATATTCAGTTCTAACGC